>ML824868.1:54870-81593 GCA_009831015.1 Picea engelmannii
GGTGATGGTGGTGGAGGTGAGTTGTAGTGATATGGGGGAGGAGGAGATGGGGATGGTGGTGGCGGGGAGCTGTAGTGATAGGGCGGAGGAGGAGATGAAGATGGTGGTGGCGGAGACTTGTAGTGATAGGGAGGAGGAGGAGATGGGGATGGTGGTGGTGGTGGAGACTTGTAATAGTAGGAGTTGGCCTCAACAAGAGGCACTATTGCTGATACCATGAAGCAAAACATTGCCATAATGAAGAGCGCCATTGGAGGATTCTCATCCATATTGAATTGCTGGTTATCAGAAACCAAGCCTTCGGCTTTATATAGAGCAAGGTGAGCTTCTATGTATCTCGATCATATGGTTTATATTTAGCGATGGCAAGATTATAAAAGTCAGTCTTCTCCACCGTTAAAGTCTCGTAATAAGTTTGAAGAATCCAGTTTTTCTCTAAATCATTCTCAGCCGCCTCGTAGATTTGACTCGATCTATATTCCACGTAGCTCCATGTGTGGCCGAATATTATAATAATTTCTAACTACCATACTTGATTAATTCTGCCCAATGCCAGCTATTGACGAAGAACTTTAGCTAACAAAAGTAGAGAATGGCAGGCCATCGTGACGTATTCCTTCATGTGGGGATTTCCTCAATTCTCATAAATGTTGAGTTTGGTGAAAAAAGAATTTGTATCATTGTCGATAGAATCCATTCCGTTGAAAAGTCGGGCATGCCGAGTATACACGCAACTAGGAGGCGGTGTGCAGTATGATAGCTGGAAGCCATTTTTACGAACTGGTCAGCAGAACAAGCAACATAGTTGTGGCAGGATTTTTCCATGCACGACACTGAAACAGTATTAAATAATAATATTAATTGTAATTTTGCGCTCGATCACATTCCATTGCACGTTGCAAGTGAAGAGAAGATAACGATAATGACAGGTAAGACATGTTGAGTAATGGGGACGGCCTGCGAACTGCAGCATCATGTAAGGAGGCCACAATAATGTATGACTACTACGACTACAATTATGAGTTACGTTATCTATAAATAGTGGTTGAGTATTGCGACAAGCGTTTTGTATTATGGAGAAGTAGAGAAGAATTCAAAATGAGTAGGAAGCAGCCACAGACTAGTCCAATGAGTGAATACGTCAGTCGTTTTATATATCAATAACGCTTGAACCACGTGGGGAAAAAGGAGAACTAACATGTTAAAGAACGACGGGCATCGTTTCTGTAAACAACGAGGAAAAACAGATTCGGTAGAAAATGAGTGTCCTATTTTAGATGCTCATTACTAGTCTTATGAGAGTGGGAAAATCAATATGGCCGAGGAGAATCACAACTCACACCCTATACCTTGAGAGTGGAAGGTAGCCATTCGTGGTTTCCAATTATTATGCCGAAGGCGTCCCATTATGGGAAACCGGGTGCCAAATTAATGGTTCTTTTAATCATGAAGTCTAAACTTTTCATCGTCTCCTTCAAATCTAACTTTCAGATTTTATGGTTTAAAATTTCCGCTGTTACAAATCTTTCGGTTAGTCATTACTAGAGAGCTGTTCGTTATAACCTCAATAGCTTATGACTGTACACTGTCAGTTCTGTCTCTTCTGTATTCTCTGTTTCGTTTATAGTTTTGTCATGGTATCAGAAAGCGGGAGGTAAGACTCTTCACATAGTCTGGAGAGAAGTCCGCTAAAGGAGCGTTGGAGACATCAATCCGCTAAAGGAGCGCTAGGCACGAGGAGGAAGATTTGCCTAAGAAGATTCAAGACGAAGAGTTTTAAGAATTCGTGGAATACCTTCTTTAGGAGGAAGATGAAGAAGTAGCAGAGTAGAAGCTACAACAACAGTTAGATCAGCCTCATGACTAGATCTGGGCTGTCAGATCAAGCCCATATAGGACGAGGAGCTCGCAGAGGAGCCGAACAGATTTCAGCGGTTAGATCTGGGTACGAGCGACAACAACCATCATATCAAGCAAAGATTAAGTCATGACGTCACATCTCATTGAAGGCATCGACGACAGAGAGCAATTGCGGAAATCGCAAGAGAAATTAAAGAGTGAAAATTCAGACTCTGCAATCCCTCAGGATCGTTCATCTTGCTAGATCAACAGATAAACATTGGATATCGATCCCACTACGGAGGAGCATCTTTGCATTGTGGAGATCGGGAAGGAAATTAACTCACGAAAAAGTTTAATCTCTGCAACCAATCTTGTCCGTCCATCCATGCAGAGGACGTGTGTCAGCAGATCCTACAGTCCAGAGGTATAGCACTTCGTAAGACCTTGGTCAAGAAGGTGTCTAGGTTCCCGAAGTCCCAGAGAGTCGAAGTAACTCTGGAACATTGGATCCAGGAAACACGTGTCACACGATCCCCGTATACGGTGATCTCGTACTTCGTAGGATTAGAGCACAGGCGTTGAGGGCTACAAGTCACCCGAAGCTCCAAAGGGCAGAGCGCAACCAGACTGTTGGTGTAAAGGCCACATGGAAACAGATTAGAAGAGGTCCAGAGCACCAGCACTCCAGAGGTCCGGAGCACCAGCACTCCAGAGGAACTAAGGTGTGCTGAGTCGAGAACCCCTGAAGCTCCGGAGAGCTGGAGTAAATCCATATCGTTGATCACGCTGGACACGTGGAAGCCAGCCGACAGTTCGACGATCTGACACTCCGGGAGAAATGTGAAGCAATGACGGAAAGAGCCCCAAAGGTCGAAGCACCAAAGTGGATCATGACCACTCATTCCAGAAGACATTTGAACTATTGGATCACGCATATGTCACTCTGAAGATTCGACACTTCGGAGATTAGTCAATTCGGTGAATTTTTGTCATTGAGTAGACAGGAAGAAAACTCCCGAAGGCCGGAGTTCCGGAGAAGATATTTGTCGTTTGTTTGTCGAGGTGTGAGGGTCGTTGGACTTGTGTATTGTGAATTAGAGCGGTGGAAGGTTCTGAAGCTCGATGTACCGAAGTAATTGTGGGTTGTTGATCTTAGCTCAACGCGGGTCGTTGATATTTGCTCTTGTTCAAGACTTCGCCCATTCGACTATTCGGAGGAAGCGAGGTCTTAACATATTGAAATGCCTGGAGCACCTGGTTCTCTCCCTTGATCATATGAGGGTTTAACGTTAATTTTTTTTCGTTAAAAAGAAGCCCCAGAGCGCCTGGTTTTCACCATTAAAGGGATACAGTCGATAAAGAACGCAGGTTGGAGCTATGACTCTGTAAGATCTTGTGCTCAGATAGTCAAATCCAGAAAGATCGATACCAGGAAACAAGAAATTTCTTGTAGATCGAATTTTTTAAAGGGGTTAAGAGCTCGAACTTCACTGGTGTGTTTGGACCCTTCAGGACATAGTTTTATGCGCAGGAAACAAGAAGAGGACATGTTTTCTTGCATCAAGCAATATAAAAGCTATTTCTTTGTCCCTGAGAAAAATCACAAACACTACTAACAACTTGTTTTCTGTTCTAATCTTTTTTTTACAAAAATGGCCACCTCTAACCATTTAGGACCAACACAAGGGCCAATTCTTCTTGGAAAGTACTATGAATTTTGGTCTCTTAGAATGAGATCCTTCTTACAAGCATAGGATTGTTGGAATCTAGTGGATCTTGGCTATGTGGAACCAGATCCAACAAATCTAACTGCTATGAACAATCAAGAGAGAAGTGTTGAGGCGGAACAGAGGAAAAGAGAGAATAAGTCCAAATTATGGATTCAAAACTCAGTGGATGACCCGAGTCCAATATGATGACATCTGGAGAGTTGAAAATAAGGTCGATATGGACATCTGGAGAGTTGAAAATAAGGTCGATATGGGAGCCAGAGAACCCGAGTGTTTTAAATAACATGCGAGACCCTCTGGATCTAGAAAGTCCACAGAGGAAAAAATGGATGAGATGGCCAAAATTATTAAAGATTTATCAAACAAAATTTCCAGGATGGAAATAGAGAAAGCCAATCCTGATCCACATGTTAGGAATCAATTCAGGAGAAACCCTAATCCTCATATACAAAAAAGACAAATAAAAAATGAGGATCAAAATATTCAAGCTCCGTTTAAGACTGATAATTTCATGCAGAGAGATGAAGTCCAGGATTATGAGGAATTAGAGGAACACCTAAACAACCTCAACAATGATGATATTAAGCCTCACTTGACCCAACAGGATTATGAGAAATCCTTAGACCTCGAATCTCTGTTTAATAATGATGAAAACATCAACAATATGGGGGATTCTACATACAAAGGTCTCACTAACTCAATAATGGTTGAATTTCAACATAAATATGATTTAAGGACAAGAGAAAAAAGTTCTACAAATATTCCATCAATTTTTTTTTATCACAAAACAAAGAAAACGAGGAAACAATTACTAAACCATCAACGACAACGCAAGTTGCCCGAACAAAGCAAGTTGAAACAAAAGAAGTGCAAACTAAGAAGCCATAAAATACAGAAGTCGAAGTTCAGACCAGGGAAATCTAAAAACCAATCGTGAGTTTTTATTTAGAGAATGAAATTAATAAAATTAAGATTCCAATACCTTTGGTTGAGCTTGCTAGGAACCCGATCTATAAAAAGAAAATCACTAAAGCAATAAAATTTTCTGATGCTGAATGCCAAGATGCTGTTATCAATTTGCAGGATGAAAAACCTACAATTATGTTCGGACCACACTTTGAAAATAATAAGGACTCTGTTGCTCCTTTATATATTACACTAACTATGCATGATCATTTACTTCACAATTGCATGTTAGACTCAGGAGCCTCGCATAATTTAATGCCTAAGATTATCATGGAAATGTTAAGACTTGAAATCACCAGACCTTATTAAGATTTATACTTGTTTGACTCTAGAAAGGTTAAGTGTTTGGGTATGATTAAACATTTAGTGGTAAATCTTGCTCAGATTCCTGTGAAAAGTATCCTTATGGATGTGGTTGTTGCTGACGTTCCTCCCAAGTATGGTATGCTTCTATCCAGATCTTGGGGTGCCAAGTTAGGAGGATCAGTTCAGCTAGACATGACCTACGCTACACTTCCAATTTTTGGTGGACAATTCACTCGACTATACAGAGAAACTAGACTAGCGTATACTATAAGTGATCCTCAAAATCCCAATAACTACCCAGTCTATGTTGTTCATTAGGACTTAGGAAACTGTATATTATATGTAGATGATGAATTTGAAGAACGCATAGAGGAAGTAAATCAAAAAACACAAATTTCAAAGAAAACTCTAAATGTTAGAGAAGAAATGTGGAAAATGTGCCTCATCCTGCGAAGGAACAAGAGCTAGAGTTTTATTTGTGGCGCCAGGGGATGAGTACGTTATTTTCTTCTCTTACATATTACAATGGGACGTTGATTACACCAATATTTTCTATGAGTATGAAGATTTAGTCTTAGGATTAGAAGCTGCAAGGAAATTAAGAATTGAACATCTGATAGTTTATGGTGATGCAGAACTCATTGTAAAACAAATAAAGCAACCGTATCAAGTTAAGAATTCGATATTGAGATCGTATAGAAATTGTTCCTGGGATATGATAGAGAACTTCTTCTTGTCCTTTAATATTCACTCTATCCCTAGAATGAAAAATAAGCAAGCAAACTCTTTGGTCAAAGCTGCTCTGACCTTCATACCACCTATTGTTTTGAAACTGAAGTATCACATCGAGATGAGACATAGACCCTTGATTCCGAACAATGTTCAACATTGGCAAGTGTTTGAAGATGATGAAAAAATCAAACAGTTCCTAGAAATGGTTGATGATTTTTCTGAGACTCACATAGATCAAGAAAATCAGAATGATCTTGCTTGGATTATGCAGGAAGGAGAGAACCCAAAGAAGTTCCAAGACCAAATTGCAAATCACCACATGCTCTTACTTAAAAACAATCAAATTCCTAGAGGCCTGATCCCCTTAGAAAGGTTGTTTGACCAAGATGATATACCTTTAAAGTCCACTTTGCGACCTCAACCCGAAGAAGTTGAAGACTGTAATGTAGGAACTAACAAAGATCCCAAAATGGTCAAAATACCAAAATATCTTCCAACCCAAATAAAGAGTAAATACGATGAGTTACTTAAACAATATAAAGATGTTTTTGCGTGGTCTTATGATGATTTAAAAACTTATGATACCTCTATTATTGAACATAATATTCCCTTAAAACATGGTATTAAACCTTTTAGGAAGAAGCTTAGACAAATGAACCCAATTCTTCTGTCGGTAATAGAAAGGGAGGTTAAGAAACTCCTTGATGCAAATATCATTGTTCCCCTCAGATACTCTGAATGGGTGGCCAATTTGGTCCCTGTTATAAAGAAGAACGACGAAATAAGACTCTGCGTTGATTTTAGGAACTTGAATCAGTCTTCTCTTAAAGATAAATACTCACTCCCAAAGATGGACCACGTTTTAGAAAAGGTAATGGGAGAATTTTTTTTTTCTATGATTTATGGTTTCTCAGGATATAATCAAATCACTTTTCATGAAGATGATAGAGAAAAGACTACGTTTACCACTCCATGGGGAACCTTTATGTATGATAAAATTCCTTTTGGTTTGATGAATGCAGGAGCGACTTTCTAGAGAGCGATGGATATTACGTTCATCGGTGAGAGAGACAAGTTTGTTGTTATTTATCTAGATGATCTGACAATGTTTTCCAATTCTGATGCCGAACGTTTAACGCACCTCAGGCAAACTTTTGAGAAATGCAGGGAATTTGGTTTGTCTCTTAACCCCAAAAAGTCACACTTTTCTATGCAAGAAGGAAAAATTTTAGGCCATATAGTTTCAAAAGATGGAATCAAGGTTGATCCTAAGCGAGTTGAGGCTATTGACTTGATAAATATTCCTAGGAATAGAAAATAAATTCAATCCTTTTTAGGAAAGATCAATTTTGGGAGAAGATTTATTCCTAACTTTGTTGAAATAATCAAAATGATTACAGATATGTTAAAAAAAGAAAATGAAGTAAAGTGGACTGCAGAAGCCAAAGCGTCTTTCGAGCGTGTTAAGAAAGATATAGGGGAAGCACCAGTGCTAGCAAGTCTGCACTATACAAAGGAATTCTTAATCTTCTCTTTCGCTTCTAAACATACTGTTGCAGCAACGATCCTTCAAAACAACGAAGAAGGATTCGAACATCCAATAGCCTTCTTCAAAAAAATCCTCAGAGATGCAGAGATAAGATATGATATACTTGAAAAACAAGCTTATGCAATGGTGAAGGCTCTCAAGGCTTTCAGAACATATGTTCTGCACTCCAAAATAATTGCTTATGTGCCAACAAATGCAATTAAAGACATCTTAGTTCAACTCGACAGTGATGGAAGACAAGGTATATGGTTGGATAAAATCCAAGAGTTTGACCTAGATGTGAAATCAACCAAGTTAGTGAAAGGTCAAGGTCTGGCTAGGCTGTTAGCTGAATCAAATTTCAGAGCACTTAGAATAAATAACTTCGAATCACATGATTCTCTCCTGGATATAGAATAAATTGACGATCAAGAACCTATAATTCAGATTGAAGATAAGTTTTCTTCCTCTTCTTGGTATTGTGATGCTGTTTCATACCTGCTTACTCTTCAATGCCCAAATGACATGACTCCTTCTAAAATAAGGAATTTAAAACTACATGCAATTATGTATTGCATTGTTGATGGAAAGATATACTGGAAAGACCCTATGGGTTTCTTATTATGTTGCCTGACAGAATCTGAAATAGAAGGCATCATTGATGAATTTCATGAAGGAGTGTGCGAAGGACATCATTCCGGGAGAGAAACAAATTACAAGATTCTAAGGGTAGGATATTATTGGCCAAATTTATTTATCGATGTGAATGCAAGGGTCAGAGCTTGCAATTCATGTCAAATATTCGTTGGTAAACAAAATCTCCCTTCCTTACCTTTAATCCCAGTAAAAGTTGAAGCTCATTTCCAACAATGGGGCCTATATTTTATCGGAGAAATCCATCCGCAATCAAGTCCTCAACATAGATGGATTCTGACCGATACCGACTAATTTACGAAATGGGTTGAAGCAATTACAACTCGGAATGCTACAGATTTAGTAGTAATAAATTTTTTGGAAGAAAACATCCTATCAAGATTTGGTTGTCCTCGAAAAATAGTCACTGAGAATGCCTAGGATTTTAAGTCTATGGAAATGATTTATTTCTATCAGAAATGCAATATTGTTTTAGGTCATTCTACAACCCATTTCCTCTACAACCTATTATCCTTGAGGAAATGGGTTGTCTAAATCATTTAATAATATCTTGATGACTATAATAAAAAAGAAAATTGCCAGAAAATAAAAAAGCTTGGCATATTCACTTAAAGTATGCCTTATGGGTGAACCGAATCGACACCAAGAAATCGATAGGTATGTCTCCTTTCCAATTGGTTTACGGTATTAACATTATCCTTCCTATCAATCTTTCTCTTCCTGTGATGAAACTCTGCATGATGCAAATGAAGAGCCAAACGACATTACGAGAAGAATGAATCAAATCATCGAAGTTCAATAGAACAGAGTAGAAGTGGATGATAAGCTTCAAAAGTACCAAGACAATATGAAATCCTTTTTTCGATAAAAAAAACAAATATAGGGAGTTTCTTCCTGGCGATTTAGTTTTAAAATGGGTGGCTAGAAAGGAAGATGCATGAAAACATGGAAAATTTGTTCATCTCTGGTTCAGACCATTCAAAATTACAACTGCTAAGGGAAAAAACTCGTTCTCACTAGAAAATATTGATGGAGAAATCCTCGACGCTCCTATCAATGGGCATTACTTAAAACATTTCATGCAGTAGTCACATTTCATATTTCCATTGTATATATCAAGTTGGATTGACATTGACTATTTTAATTTTCAATTTTTCTTTCCTTTTTGTAAATTATCTAAGTCGTTTGACCATTGGCTGTAAATATTTCCAATAAATTTATGATTGCTTGACATCATTAAAATAAAAAATAAAAACATTGTCATCACTATTCTACAGGATTTTCTGACATTTTGCATTTTATCCCTTTTGCAGAATATATCTTGTTGAACAAAAGATGAGGCTGAATACAAATTTGACACTCATTTTTCAAGCACTTGATTTCTCTAAAAACAAGTGATAAATAATAATCGGCCATGCTGAAATTTCAAAAGGAAAAGGAGGTATGAATTCCTACTCTTCTAGTTCAAATAAAATTTTAAGAAAATTCTTTTGAAATGTATGTGAAGGAAGTTTCACTCAAGATAATATTATCATATGAACTAAACATCAGAGAGGTATAAAATTACAACTTAAAGTGTCATACTGATAAATTCTAAAGCCATCTCTGAAATAAAAATAAAATAAAAAAATAAATAGGATTGAAGGAAGTTTGAACTAAATAAACAAACTTGTGTGAGATTGGGATTCTTGTGTCAGGTCCTCTGAATCCTTAGTTTGGTTATTTCTACCTATCCCCAAGTTTTTATCCATTTCAGATTTTCTTTATCCTTTCTTAGTCTTCATAGAAAGAAAGAAACTCACCTTGACTCTGAGAACTAAAAAACATATTTTCAAGAAAAGATTAGGTGAAAAGTTTTATGTTCCTTTGATTTTAACTAAAAAATTATGTCTAGGCTAATCTTGATCATTTTATCTCTTCTATCGGACTTTAAACTAACTAATTCGCTCAAGGTTGATCCATGAAATATTAAATATTCCAATAGAATTTTTCCTATAGGCGAAGGTGTATTGAAAATTGGAATAAAATTAGTTTCAGAGTATTCTTAAAATTGTTGATAGACCTTCTTTTCAAAAATTTCTAACAGGTATCATCCCTTGTATGATTGCATACAGATTGATTTCCCTCACTTCAAAATGTTAAAATATAAGACAGATGGTGAAAGGAAATTCATAATTTGATTACCCCCATCTTGTCCAAAAGAGATGATGAAATGGAATTCATATAATGCTTGCTCTCATCTTGACAAAGTACAAAAGTGCTAATTGAAGTGGTGAAAGGAAATTCAATGGGAGAATTAGATAACTTCACCGAGGTACTGAACATGCTTTCTGGAAGTGAATAAATATCTACGATATCTGTAAGGCTGCCATATATATCCATATACCATACTCTGTCATCTAGTTCTCTTTTCGGTGGAATTTACATCCTGAATCAACTAGGGATTCCCTAAATAAATCGTTACATTTTCTTAACCTTGATGCAAACGAAGTCGGTCGAAGTTTGATATTTTAGCTAAAGCTATTTTGACCATCTTAAACAATTCTAAAATAAGTTTTGAGAAAAGGAAATTTTAAATAGCCTAACTTAAGGTCAATCATTAAGTATGTTTTGAAGGTTTGTGAGATTTGGTTAATTTCTTTTTTTCTATGAATGATTAATTCTTAAAATAAATCTGGAGAATGTTTTTCGAAAAGAAATAATGAATCCATTTACCCAATAAAGGCACTTGGTCTATTGTTCTTTCGCACCTCACAAGGGAGCCACAATCCCCAGATGGAGACTATGTTGGAACATGCACAATTTTGAACTTTTGAGCTTTATATTTTTCACCGCTTAAAAATAAAATTTTACCCAAAACGAGAAAAAAATTAGAAAATTTCCTTTTGATTTTAAATCATTCATTGGTTTTTATTTAGCAATAAAGAGCTTACAATATCTACCATCGATGATTTTCATTACTTTAATCGAATGATCCTAATGATCTCTAAATTTTTAGAGCCACTTGAGTTTTAAAGAGTAAGTCTCTAATGGTCTCTTAGGAGCTCCCTGCTTCGGATGTTCCAACAAGTCTAAACAGTAAAAACCCCGAAGCTATGAAACCCAAAGATAACAACATGAAATAAATCCTAAATAACTCACGAACACGAGTCATAGGAAATGTGTCTTTTAAATATTTCATGGGCTAACACGTGGTACTTATTTTTGACATTTCCGTTGGACAATTCACACGTTTTCGAGTGACATGTGGCACCTCTCTTTTCTTGACACATCATCCAGAATGACATCATCTCTGCCACATCACTCCGGGAGATGGCCCTTTGGGAGTTTAATAAAGAGTGAGTTCACAAATCACCGAAGTTTCAAAATGCCAAAGTATTGGACATTTCAAAGAGTAAAAAGGAGTTAATAAAACATTTAATAACATAAGTTAATCGTGATTAAGAGTTAATTAATTAGTTCACAGTTTTGGATTTCATAAAGTTTCCCTTGCGTTGTATTCAAAACCTACAAAGTACAAACTTCCGAAATACTTAAAGTTAAACACGATTAATTAATATTTAAAAGATATTATTCAAATATTAAATCCTTTACGGATTCGGAATTTGGGAGGTTTCCACCCTGTCACATCCAAAACTCCCAAACGTGAATTGTCGAAGTATTGATGGAATTTATGATCGATTAGGGATAATGATTTCAAACGAGGATTGTAGATCGCCAGGTAGTCAATTCGATTAAGGTTAATAAATTCTTTGTGAGTAAGGTTATACGAAGATCAATAAACGTTTTTTGAATAAAATCACTTCGAATTTCAAAGTCATTTTTACAATTTGAAATTAGCATTTTTTTATCTAGTAAAGAACTCACAGACTTCTCCTATAACATGTAAGATTATTATGTTTCCTTGAATATTATGGCGCCGTGAAAAAATGTCAAAGAAGCTTTATGCAACGGGTGAGGATTCAAACCTGAATGTAGACGTTCTATCAGACACAACTCTGCGATTTGTGAACACAATTAAAACTTGGACACAGGTCTTCGATGTCTTAGAGCATGAAATAATCAATTGTCCATAGGACTATGCCGAAGAATATGACGACTCTTATACAACCAAGCTTAGACATGTAGCACACTCGGAGCTGCATAAGATAGTTGCATGACCTAGAATCATTCCTTACAACGATATTATAATCTTGGCCTTGGAACATGTTGACATCCAAACCAAGAGCATCGTCAACCACCAGCAGGTCACCGTCGGCTCTTTTCGACCAGAGTACCTGCAAGTAATGTACAAAATTTCCCCTACTCCTAAATAAACTTACAATGTCGCATTCCTTCTAGAGTTTGAGAGGAAATAATGCACCCAATATGCTAGGAGCAACCATGATATATCAAAACCTGGTGGGGGCATCCAGAGAAATTCAAAGTCAATGCTCATGGTACGTATGCCACAACATCTTTAGATGCTCATATGTTGTATGTATCCATGATGCTCCGTCGCCTGTTTGGGAGGAATATCCCTACACATTTCTTGGTTGAGTGGGTAACCATCATGAACGAGGTAGACGAGGGTTACATTTTCAATTGGGCCAAAATGTTGTAGGATATTTTGGCCAAGGAAATCGTTGATTATAAATCAAAAAAATCAAAAGGGCAGCCTACCCCTTTATACATGTTGGCATATGTTATGGATGTCATTTGTTTCATGACCCCTTTTCTCCTTATGAACTGGAGTTGGAACCCGACCAGTTCTGAACCTATTCATTTTTATCACTCCAAGTTATGGGAGGAGAAAGCCAAGGACTTCTTTTATGAAATCTGTCACAATGTCGTAGTACATTTTTACATATCCATTTATGGTCACCCGGCTCCCCGAATTTCAGAGAGGATTATGGGGAACCTAGGTAATCTTGTAGATTGGTTCATTGAGGAGAATTTCTCCTATATCAGACTATTTGGATATTCGGTTCCTCCTCATGCTCTCCTACATTTTTTACCCTACACGATGGTGTGTAGGGAAGTGGCATACCAGACAGTGGCAGGAGGTATCAACAAGGAGCTGAAAACAGCTCAAAAAAAGGTTTGGCCGACTTTCCCCATTCAAGTTGGTATGTTCACATTGTTAGATTTCGGTCACTCCAAGGTCAAGGTCATGGCCCTGGAGGATGTCAAATTAGTTGACATCAAATTCAAGAAGAATTATCCACACAAGATAGTGGAAAACCATCTGGCTCAGTTTAACATGAAGCGGTACATACATGAGAATTCCCTTATGACGAATTGTTCAGGGGAGTTAAATCTTATGAGGAAGTCCAAAGAAGATTCCAAACCCTACCCCTGGACCAATAAGTTGGTTTCCTCAACTTTTAGAAACACATGCGAAATAGTTTACCAAATATACTGTAGGGAGAGTCAATAGCCATGCCTCCTTCACTGGAAGCTAGGCCTACAGGATATGATCCAAGTTCCTCCACTAAACAAAAATATGAAAAGGTCCCGAAAATCCCAGAGGTATTATTTCAGGAAATAAGAACATCACTATCAGGACTGAATGATCCACAGGTGTTAGTGCGATTTGAAGCCTTCATGAATCTGGGACAAATTGTCCCTCATTCAACACCAACAACTTCTGCTGACACCCTGAATACAACAAGACAACAACATTCCACCGAAATTGCTTCTCCCATCGCATCATTAACCCCTTTACAAAACAGCTTTGAAAATCCTAATTCCAAACTTACTTTCGTAGGTGATATTACTCCTATCTTTCTCGAAGAGATGCCTCCCTCAGATTTAATTTTCAGTAAGAAACGGAAGGCTATCATGAAAAGAGAATCTCACCACAAAGATGGACTAATCACTAAAAGGAAAATACTAGTGTATGATAGGAATGACCATGATGGTCCATAGTTTGCAAACGAAGTTGCAGGTTCGTTAGGTGCTTTTGCAATTGCCAATCAATGGTTAGTTGACAAGTTGACCAAACAACTGTTACATAAGTGCCTCTTCGTGGAACACTTACAAAATTAGATATATACTACAGAGTAGACTATCAAAAGAAGGATGAACCAGGATTTTGAGCAAATTAGGGCTAGTGATCGATAACAAATTAAACAGCTACATGATAACCTTGAGCTGATCCACCAGATTTCACAAACAAACCAATATCTAGTCACTTAGTGTGACGAGTTAATAAATAAGCTACAGGCTAGATTGGCCCTAACAAAGGACACAACGATAGATATTTTGGCCTTCAAAACTCAAGGATCGAAAATCAATGAGAGGCTGGAAGTTGCCCAACAAGAACATTATCTGAAAGTAGATGCCATCCAGAAATGCTATGAGGTAGTAGACCTTTCCCTAAAGGATATCTATGTCAAGGAAAAAGAGGCCTTCTCGACCTGGTCTAAGTTTCAAGAAGTTTTCATATGGATGCAAAGCGATAATTCCCTTGGTTTTCCTTTTCTCACTCATTCTGAACAAGTAAGAGGCGAAACAAATCTAGAAGAAGGAAAGAAACTTGCCAGAGAGGTGAAAGAGGATTATCTAGAGGCATTGTCATCATTAAATAAAAATCTGATTGAGTTTGAGGGGAATAATATCTCAGAGGCCTTAGGGAAACTTAAGATAGAATTGAACCAACAAAGCTCTAGAAAGAACAAGGAATCTACTCATGCAACCATCCAAGAGACGAGACAGATTGGTCTTCTTAAAATCAATGAGAGTTTGGTTAATCCAAGTTCGTTGTTTCAAGCCACAGTCCAAGAAGTGAATAAGATCCAGGAAAAGCTGCCCCAAACACAGAAGAAATTGTTTTCCTTCGAAGTAAATGAATGGATTAAGCCTTTAAGGTTCGTGATAGCATTGATGGATAGATGCACCCAATGCATTGAACTGGGAAAAACAAGTGTAGCTAGAAGAAAATGAGAAAACATGCACAATGTCCACTCCCTCCACCCTCTCTACCTTTCACCCTCCAACAATCACTTACCTCATCTATCCCTACCACCCACATTCTAGCCTCCACTCATCCCACCTCATCATTGGACACTTGTTCCCTCATCAATATTTCATGGACAATTACTCTTCCCTGTAACCGTTATCCATCCCTTGATGAGCTAACGCTGAGATATTCATATAATATTTCCCCCTATGTCTTCAATTGAAATTCCTTTCCCCACTGAACACACCCAAAGGGACAGATAGCAACGAGATCAAATGGCCAAGACAATAAGCCAATGATTGTGGTAACCTTAATGGAAATGTGTATCCATCTCAAAGACTAAAGGAAAATGAGCGCTTCTACCAATAGACGAAGAGACAGAGGAAAGTGCCAATGAAACTCATCGATATTTACACGCTATTGTTTTATTCAGATGTATTCTATTTTTAGTTAAATATTGTAAGAGTTCCAACGGTTTCAATTGTGACAAATTTTGTATAAATACATAGATTTAAGATCTATTCAGGTCTCCTTCTTGTCGAATGTAATAGAAAAACTCCTTTTTGACTATTAATACCAGTGCAGACAAAGATTCTAAGTTTCGTTCAATTTGAGTTATGTGTTCCCTATGTGTTTCCATTTCTCTGAATTTCTTTCTATAATTCTTGAAGAGTGATTGATTGCAATTTAGTATTACATATACTGCGATCATATTATACCAGGAGTTCATTCAGTAAACAATTTTTCCTCTATTATTACTGTGAGTAAAACAAGACTTGTGATCTGTGTGAATTACTTCATTTTATATCCTGTTCAATGGTGCGTTTTCTACTTTTCTTCTATTGCAAACAAGGTGAGACTTATTTGTAATTGATACATGACTTTGTTTAACAGTTTTGTAAATATGTCTACATCATTTGACATTATAATTGTGACTTAGATAACAAGATATAACCTATGTACTGTCTTATTATTAATTTCATTTAAAGATCATTTCTTAAAAACTGAAGGTAGAAAAGGCACTCATAAAAATATTTCATTTAAAACCTTTGATGCCTGACATTATTCTTTGATCCTTGAAATCAATCTCAGGAACAACGGGTGTCAAGTGGGTTTACAAGAATAAAATCATTGAAAAGGGGTAGATTGAAAAACACAAAGCAAGACTTATTGCCAAAGGATTCTCACAACAACGAGGCATTGATTATGGTGAAACTTTTGCTCCAATAGAAAAGTTGGACACTGTAAGGACTCTCTTATCCATAGCATCTCAACACAAATGACAAGTATACCAGATGGATGTCAAGTCAACTTTTCTGAATGGTGTCTTAGAAGAAGAGGTCTATGTGGATTAGCCACCTGGATTTGAAGTCAAAGAGCATCCATCCAAAGTGTATCGGCTGGACAAAGCCTTGTATGGATTAAAGAAAGCTCCAAGATATCGGTACAACATAATTGATACTTACGTGATCAAGAGTGGTTTCAACAGAAGAAAAAATGTGCCAACACTATACACCAAAATAGATTAGCAAGGTAAAATTCGGATTGTCTGTCTTTATGTTGATGATATAATAAACCTCAAATTTATCATAGAAAAAAAAAAATTCCCTTGGTACATTTATCCTCTAAATAACCGAAGCTTACCATCTCGTAAGATGGGTGCTTACATATCCCTTTTGGCTTGGAGTGACCCTTTGTCATATTAATTTAACACATAATAGAGGTTCCAACGACAAATAGGCATTTTTCCTAACTCCTATATCTTACTATATAGATATTATTACTTAGATGTGTTCACCCATGCGCTAGGATTTGAATTTTCGTTTCCCTATTAAGGAAGTCGGGTTGAATTGGACTTTGCACGCAAATATTTATAACCCTGATATTAATTGCTTGTACTCATACCTAGCTGGGTCGACACTAGACATCCAAAAACGTACCAGGAATGAGCTGTTGTTATTGAAAGTGATTTAAGAGTGGATAACAATGCGTTTTCTCTGATGGTTTCGTTTTAGTTATGATACGACTTGTGTTTTCCCATAACGAACTGAACCCCGACTCGTCTCGCATCAGTCACTGCGTAACTAACTAACTACCCCCTCGTCTTGTTGGTGTAAAGGAAGGAGCACTTCAAAGACAAGGTATAGCGACCGATTATTTACACTGGACAGTCATGGTTATACTGTTGTTTAACTTCGTATCTTCGACATTTAAGGGAGGCAGGTGTATCTATCAGGAGGAGTTAAAACTCTGTCCTATAATTAATTAGGCCTTAGTCCCGATGCCTCATCCTCCTATTCCTCCCAATCCTGATGCGCCAACCAAGCCCTAGCACATGGTTTGTACCTCCTAGACGGTCAAGGGTGGTACTCGTCCCTCTTAGGTTTTTGGCAGTCTCATTCCTGCTTTTGTGATTCCGAAGAGGAGGGTTCTGTAATACGCATTGTTTCACTGGGGAAGTGTTACCGCCTCTGTGGCCATCATTGGTGAATTCAGCGGCAACATCCATCTACTTGGTAAGATTCTATGGAACTTTCGTATCCTAAGTTTAAAACCAGAGGGTTTAGGGTGTGTGTTAAAAATCTTTACTTCCTGTATTAGGTTCAGAGTCTATGCAATTTCTCCCTTCATTCAAATGTAGACTGTGGATGAAGCTGTTACCGAGAGTCCCTGCTCTATACCACCGTGATCCTAAAGCCCTGTTCTGCACCCTCTGTTTATGTCCCGTGGGATTCTTCTGGTTCTATTGTTTCACTCTGAGATTGGTAACTGTTTCGGAAGTCACAACTGTGTAGCACATAAGGGTTTATTCATACGTTGTATGGAGATAAAACGGTCTACCATAACTATCCTCCTCTGTGATTGATGCATTTTATTTGTAGTAAAGTGGTGGCCTTCTGGTAATTTGTCTCTTACTGAGTTGGGGTACTTTCCTGAGAACGTCTAATGTTCACATGTATGATGTCGTTCCTTACGTTCTTCATTTTTTCTCATACAGAGTTTTTGTTTATAATAGATTGAACTTCTTGATTCGCAGTATTATTTCCTCTGTTAATTGTTTATTTAATTTTGTGTGAAAGGGGTATCTTTGTATTAATGGTGGGACTCTGTTTTGTTATGACGTACCCACCAGAAGTTCCAGGCATCATTCTTCCCCGCCCAGGGTCACATTACAAAACCTGACATGGCCACTAGAGACTATGGTGTTTTTTTAAGTTAAGTAGTCCGACATTGCTGTGGATCTCAAACTTATACATTCGATTTTATAATTTGAAGTTTAACACTTTGCTAATGTTTCCCATGATGGACGAATGCAGGGATGCTCACTCCTCGGCGCAAGTGTCAGCCTCTACTTCCATAAAAGAAAAGGGCTCTCATCTCGCTTCTTAAATCAAGCCTGGAAGTCACGATTCTATTCATAGTTTTTTTTTTTTTTGTTAAAGATCCCTTTAAAGCTATAAAAGTATACATATATACATTCATGGTCGAGCTTGTTGTAGGAAAGGAATGATAGCACAAATTCTAGAATGGAGGACAACTCTAAGTATCACTTGTTTGGGAAATTCTTATATCTGTTAAGCATAGTAATGGAGGAACAATAATAACTAAATTGGAAAAAAGCGTTTATCTTCGATGTTCTGTACATTACTTCTGTGATTTAAATGTATTTGGAAAAACTTCAATAGTTATAATGGCCATCATTAGTGGACTTTGTTGATGACAATAAGGGTAGTCTTTTTTTATCGAAAACTGTCTATTTGGACTTTACCCCAAAGGAACCGTTCGGAGGCGGGTTCCACAATCCAAAAACTTTGCATTTACTTTTGTAGAATTTTTGTCTTTTTGATAGATTGTATCCTCCGAATCGTTGCGCTACTCTAAGTTTTTTTTGAAAATCTTTCCGTAAAATACGAAGGAATTGTTTAATAGTTATTTTAAATGGAAATGCCACAACCCTAAAATTCTTGTATTCTTTCTGCGCACAAAATAAGTAAGAAGTGTCAACGTTAATGATGTATCGACGAAATCATTAATTCGCTTCTCTGTAGTATGATGCTAACAGGATTAAATCCTCCCGTTTAGGATAGTCTTACTCCCTAGATTCTGTTCACTCCCCTCTGCTTCATCATTCTAGACTATATAAATGAATTATGTTTTCCTTTTTGAATTAAATTACAAAATGGAATATATGCATATATCAGTTCTATTCGTTCATAGATTCTTATTCGATTTTGTTTAAAGTTTGAACATACAGATGCATATAATAACTTTGTTCGTGCATTGATACATATTCGACTCTGTTTAAAGTTTGAAACACACACACACACACACACACACACACACACACACACACACACACATATATATATATATGCATATAATAGCTATGTTCATTTATTGATACATATTCGACTTTGTTTAAAGTTTGAAAACATATATATGCATATATTAGCTCTGTTCGTTCACTGATACATATTCGATTTTGTTTTAAAAAAATTGAAAACATATATATGCATATATTAGCTCTGTTCATTCATTGATACATATTCGATTCTGTTTAGAAATTTGATTTCTGGAAATAAATCTACAATTAAATCCTACAGTCTCTTTCACTGAATTTCGAATAGCCATTGTCTAGGATATTGCATGTATACCATCATTAAGGACCCCTCTATAGGAACAACCAATCCATCTAGTAGAGGAGGAATACTGAACATTTAGGTATAGGAAAAGACTTAAAACAGTTATATTATCATTAAAATAAATACTATGACTCTTTTCTGTATAGCTATAACATGTACAGTATATCCAATATAAAATCATTCAGACAGATAGAGTTTAGTGTAACATATTTGAAATAAAATTGCAGAGAAAACAAATGGAACAACCACGTTCCTCCCAACCGTAGAACCGAGCAGCCACGATTACTTGCCCGATTCACCCCCTAGCCTGACCATGAGTCCATAAGGGCGAACTTGGAAAATCCCTCTACAACACTGTCCTTCAAATTCAGTCACTTTTATCTTGCCTCACACCCTTTCATTGTTCATAACAACAAGTGAAAAAGAAAAAAGATAGGCTCCTTCCCCAAGCATACTTAGCAGCGTCCTGCCTCCTCACATATGCTTATTTATAACTTGCCTAGGTCTTTTCCCTTCCTTGTAATTTTCGCAGCTTCCTAAATCCTTGATTTTCAGGGGCTTCCAATGGACAAATCACTAATTTTCCACTTGTAAAATTCAGCCTAGGGGTAGTTCCAACATGTTCCCCACTCATGGAGTCACGGTCAGCTGCTTTTAACATGGTTGTTCCATTTGTCTTCCTGCAATCAATATAAAATATTCTGTTTTTAAACAAGTGTCATTGTCAAAATAGTTAGTTGGGTCAAATCCAACAGTCATAATAATTTATTACAATTAACAAATTCGAAATTTAGATTTTCCATAAATGGCAAAATTTTTCCGAATTCAAATTTACCAAAAACGGAATAATTTCCCAGAAATTTAAATTTCCAAAATATTTTATTTTGGGGGATGTCACATCCTTTCCCCCTTCAATAAAACACTGTCCTCAATGTTCATTCCTTTCTTGGAACAAGATTGGATGATATTTCCACAAATCTCCCTCCAATTCCCAAGTGGCCTCCTCAGGACTAAAGTGCTTCCATTGCACCTTTACCTGAGCGACGACTCTGTTCTGAAGCGCTATTTCTCTCCAGTCCAGAATGCGCAGGGGTTACACCTAGAATTCGCCTTCGGGTTACTCCTATACCAAGTTCCAATCAATCATATGAGTAGGGTCATGAACATATTTTTTCAATAAAGAAACATGAAATACATTATGAATTCTTAGATTCACTGGTAGTGCAAGTTGATATGCCATGGGTCCAATTCGAGCTAGTATCTTGAAGGGCCCATAGAATCTGGGTGCCATCTTGGCACAGTTTCCTAGCTTCAATGAGCTTTTTCGAGCGTTGACCTTCAATTATACATGGTCTCCTGCTTGAAACTCTAAGTGTCTTCTTTTCAGATATGCATAGCTCTTCTGTCTATCCTGTGCTTCCTTCAAGTTCTGTTGTACCTTTCTTACCATATTCTCCATTTCTTGGAGCATCTCTGGTCCAACCATGAGTCTGTTAGTCGGGTTATCCCAACTAATTGGAGTTGTACACTTCCTATCGTACAATACTTCGAAAGGGCTCAACTTTGTTGAAGTTTGGTACCCATTGTTATACACAAATTCTACCAAGTGTATACAATCCTCCCACTTGTTTGGTTTTGTTCTTAAGTACATGCGGAGCATATCCTCTATGATTTGGTTTGTCCTTTCGGTCTGTCCATCCGTTTGTGGATGATAGCTTGTACTGAAATTCAATTTGGTATTGAGCCCTGCAAACAATTCCTTCCAAAAGGCGGATGCGAATTTTATGTCTCTATCTGAAATCACCATTTTAGGAATACCATGCAGTCTAAAGATTTCTTTCATGAATATTTTAGCAATATTTATAGCTTTAAAAGTAGACTTTATAGGAATAAAGTGTGCAGACTTACTGAGTTTATCGATTACAACCATGATAGTGTCATTCTGTTTCTGAGTTTTAGGAAAACCGGTTATAAAGTCGAGTTATATAGTCTCCCATTTCCATTATGGTACTGGTAATGGCTGTAAGAGGCGAGTTGGATGTTGGTGCTCGACCTTAACCTGCTGACAATCTTGGCACCTAGCCAAGTATTCTGTTTTTTCTCCCTTCATATTGGGCCAATAAAATAGTTTCCTAAGTGTTGTTATTGATTTCTGGTAACCTGGGTGGCCAGAATACGGCTTCTTATGCACTTCGTCCAAGATTGTTAATTTTAACCCTGCTGAATCTGGTATGTAAAGTTTGTTTTTAAATCGTAGCAGTCCCTTCTCGTCGATACTTAGATCTGGTTTATCTGAGTTTTCAGTATTGTTTGGTAATTCTTCCATCATTTTAGTATAGTTTTCATCATCAATACCTGTCGTCCTTATTCTTTCTTCCAGATCACTTTCTGCTCTGCTAGTATTCATCTCAAATAACCCATGGATTCTTCTACTTAAAGCGTCTGCTACTTTGTTTTCCTTGCCTTTGATATGTCTGACCTCGAAGTCAAATTTTCTTAAGAAGGCTAACCACCTTGCTTGCCTTGCGTTAAGATCTGGTTGGTTAAACATATATTTCACCCCGCTGTTGTCCGTTAATAATAGGAATCTTCTGCCCATTATGTAGTGTCGCCACATCTTTAAGGCGTGTATTACTGCTGCCAATTCTAAGTCATGAGTGATGTAATTTTTCTTGTGTTCTTTTAGTTTCTAGGACTCATAACAAAGAACATGTCCTTCCTGAGTTAGGACACCACCTATCCCTTCTTTACTTGCATCGACACATATGGTGAACTCTTTATCTGGGTCTACTACTTTCAATATGGGTGTCGTTGTCAATAATTCCTTTAGTTTGTTGAAGTTGTCTTGACATTTCTCTGACCAGTTAAATCTGGTTCCTTTATTTTGTAATGATGTGATAGGGTAGGCTATCTTGGAAAACCCTTCTATAAACTTGTGGTAGTATCCGGTGATTCCTATGAATGACCATATATCCGCTATGTCTTTAGGTACCGGCCATTCCATAATGGCTCTCGTATTTTCTGGGTCTACGACAATGCCCTCTATTGAAATTACATGTCCAAGGTATTGTATTTCTTTATGATAGAAGTCGCACTTGTCGAAATTGGCATACAGTTTGTGCTTCCTTAACGTTTGCAGAACTATTCTTAAGTGTTCCTCATGTCCCTCCTCCATGTTTTAATAGACCAGGATATCGTCGATGAATACTATCACGAACTTGTCCAAGTATTCACTGAAAATACTGTTCATTAGGCACATAAACGTGGTTGGGGAATTAGTGAGTCCGAAAGGTATGACTACAAACTCATAGTGTCCATATCTTGTCCGAAATGTTGTTTTTCTTATGTCCTCATCTTTTATCTGAACTTGATGATAACCGGATCGTAAATCCAATTTTGAAAAGATCTTGCCGCCCCCTACTTGATCGAATAGATCATTTATCCTTGGTAAGGGGTATTTATTCTTGATAGTCATTTTGTTCAGTTGTCTATAATCGATACATAATCTTAGAGTATTGTCATTTTTCTTCACAAAGAGGATTGGTGCTCCCCAAGGTGAGACACATGGTTTGATATACTCTTTGTCCAACAATTCCTGTAATTGTATTTTTAATTCTTTCAGTTCTGGTAGACTCATTCGGTAAGGCGCCTTTGAGATAGGGGCAGAACTGGGTAACAGATCTATGGAGAAGTCTATTTCCCTTCTAGGGGGTAATTCTGGTATCTCATCCACAAACATGTCTCTGAAATCACGTAGGATAACAAAGTCTTCCAACTTTGGCTTATCCTTCTTTTCTGCTAGATTCGTCACTTGGATGGCATATAATTGACATCCTTTTCTCACACATTTCTTTAGTTGCATCGCTGAAATTTGTCTGATTGATACTGGTTTTGGCATACCTTGGGTTGTCCTGGTGGTGCCGTAATCATCTTTATAGCTAAGTATCTTTGTATAACAATTCAATATTGCTTTGTGTTGTTCCAACCCGTCCATCCCAATAATCATATCATAAGATCCTAATGGTAGGATGTTCAGATTGGTCCTTATAGTTTGACCATCTAGGCTGAACTCAAAATCCCAAATATAGTCAATTACTTTCCTTTTTGTACCTGTCACTAGTTGCACAAGCCATGATTTTGCATGCTTCAGTCTCTTAAGTTTATTTGACTCTACTACCTTCGGAGTAATATAACTTAATGTTGCTCCAGGGTCAATTAAAACATAAATTAAAGTGTCATGGATTTTACGTTCGACTTCTACCACTGAGGACTAGTGGTCATCTTGTCGTCCGTCGATGGATGCATTTATCCGATGTAGGCTCCTGCCCACATCTCCCACTGTCAAGGATTTTTGTAGGTTATGAACAACAATTTTTTTTGTTGAACTCAAACGTGAGCAGTTCCTCCTGAGATGAGGCTCTCCACATTCTCAACACTTTAATGGCTCGCGGGAGCTGTCTCCAAACCTCTTTGCTCTCAGGTTTACTAGTTTTCCACTGCCTTGTGTATTCAAAGGATTGGAGTGAAAATCCTTTCTCGAAAAACTCTTCACTGTATTTTGATAAGGAACTGGATGGTACCCCTTCTTCCGGTGGTTCATTCGATCTTGTTTCTTGTCCTTCCAGAATTTGGGAAACTCTTCCCATTGTTTATACTGGTCGTAGCACATCCGCGCTTTTCTGAATACTTCACTTAAGGATTTGGGGTTGTCAAACTCAATTATGTCCTTGTAGGACTGCGGTAGACAACTTAGAAATCACTGAATTTTTACTTTATCCTCCTGGATGTATGGTACGAACCTTAGCAGATCCAGAAATTTATTTATAAGGTCCTCCATCGTCATCTGTCCGAGTCGTAACTCGTAAAATTCCTTCGTCTTCTTTTCATAATAATTTTCAGAAAGGTATTGTTTCTTGAAATACTTCTTAAAGTCAGACCATTCCAACTTTTTCTCCTTTAGGCCCTTGGCCAATTTCAGATCTTGCCACTAGATACTGGCCTTCCCTTTCAGATTGGAACTAGAGGTGTTCCTTCAGACGAACTGTCTCCTTTTTCTGTTTCTGGCCCTGATTTCTTGGAGGCTCTCTTGCTGACTTCTTCATCGTTATTATTGTCTTTTGGGCTTTTCTTGGTCACTATACTGCGCAACAGGACTTCGTTTATCTCCTGCTGTTCTTGCTGTGCCTTCTTCAATTTCTCATTATCAGCTTTAAAGACCTGTAGCTCAACAATCAGGTTCCTCATTGTTTCCAACACTTCTGTGGGTGAGATTCCATCACTATTCTGCCTTGTATCTCCAGGAGGTCTTTGCTATGGATTTTCTTCCATCCTGTTTTCTGCATTGTCTTGAGCTGCCATACTTATTCACCAAAACAGAGAAAGTTTTATGTTTGTAACCACACAATTTATTAGTTTTTATCTAAAACAAAATATATACTAAGCACTACAATGTTCTTATTCAGGCCCAGTGTTGTAACTTTCGCTCTGATACCATATGTAAAAAACCTCAAATTTATCATAGAATTTTTTTTTTCCCTTGGTACATTTATCCTCTAAATAACCGAAGCTTACCATCTCCTAAGATGGGTGCTTACATATCCCTTTTGTCTTGGAGTGACCCTTTGTCATATTAATTTAACACATAATAGAGGTTCCAACGACAAATAGGCATTTCTCCTAACTCCTATATCTTACTATATAGATATTATTACTTAGATGTATTCACCCATGCGCTAGGATTTGAATTTTCGTTTCCCTATTAAGGAAGTTGGGCTGAACTGGACTTTGCACACAAATATTTATAACCCTGATATTAATGGCTTGTACTCATACCTAGCTGGGTCGACACTAGACATCCAAAAACGTACCAGGAATGAGCTGTTGTTATTAAAGGTGATTTAATAGTGGATACCAATGCGTTTTTTCTGATGGTTTCGTTTTAGTTATGATACGACTTGTTTTTTCCCATAACGAACTGAACCTTGACTCGTCTCGCATCGGTCACTGCATAACTAACTAACTACCCCCTTGTCATGTTGGTGTAAAGGAAGGAGCACTTCAAAGACAAGGTATAGCAATCGATTATTTACATTGGACAGTCATGGTTATACTGTTGTTTAACTTCGTATCTTCGACATTTAAGGGAGGCAGGTGTATCTGTCAGGAGGAGTTAAAAATATATCCTAGAATTAATTAGGCCTCAGTCCCAACGCCTCGTCCTCCTGTTCCTCCCAATCCTGATGTGCCAACCAAGCCCTAGCACATGGTTTGTACCTCCCAGATGGTCAAGGGTGGTACTCGTCCCTCTTAGGTTTTTGGCAATCTCATTCCTGCTTTTGTGATTTCGAAGAGGAGGGTTCTGTAATATGCATTGTATCACCGGGGAAGTATTACCGCCTCTGCGACAATCATTGGTGAAGTCAGCGGCAACATCCGTCTACCTGGTAAGATTCTATGGAACTTTCGTATCCTAAGTTTGAAACCAGAGGGTTCAGGGTGTGTGTTAAAACTCTTTACTTCCTGTATTACGTTTAGAGTCTATGCGATTTATCCCGTCATTCTAATGTAGAATGTGGATGAAGTTGTTATCGAGAGTCCTTGCTCTATGCCACCGTGATCCTAAAGCCCTGTTATGCGCCCTCTGTTTGTGTCCTGTGGGATTCTTCCGGTTCTATTGTTTCACTCTGAGATTGGTAATTGTTTTGGAAGTCACAACTGTGTAGCACAAAAGGGTTTATTCATACGTTTTATGGAGATAAAATGGTCTACTGTAACTTTCCTCCTCTGTGATTGATGCATTTTATTTGTAGTAAAGTGGTGGCCTTCTGGTAATTTGTCTCTTACTGAGTTGGGGTACTTTCCCGAGAACTTCTAATGTTCACATGTATGATGTCGTTCCTTACGTTCTTCATTTTTGCTCGTACAGAGTTTTTGTTTATAATAGATTGAACTTCTTGATTTGCAGTGTTATTTCCTCTGTTAATTCTGTGCGAAAGGGGAATCTTTGTATTAATGGTGGGACTCTGTTTTGTTACGAGGTACCCACCATAAGTTCCAGGCATCATTATTCCCCGGCCAGGGTCACATTACAAAACCCGACATGGCCACTGGAGACTGTGGTGTTTTTTAAGTTAAGTAGTCTGGTATCGTTGTGGATCTGAAACTTATACATTCGATTTTATAATTTCAAGTTTAACACTTTGCTAATGTTTCCCGTGATGGTTGAATGCAGGGATGCTCACTCCTCGACACAGGTGTCGGCCTCTGCTCAACGTGACAAAGGTACTCGGGTTCCATAAAAGAAAAGGGCTCTCATCTCGCTTCTTAAATCAAGCCTGGAAGTCACAATTCTATTTGTAGTTTTTCTGCTGTGAGAAGTA
>ML824869.1:7610-40200 GCA_009831015.1 Picea engelmannii
CTGCATAGCAGTTATTGAAGGAGGGAGGGTTCTTGAGCAGGGAAATCACTCCCACCTTCTGGCCAAAGGCGAAGGTGGTATATATTTTGGACTTATAAAACTGCAGCAACAGCGTTAGGCAATCATATTTAAATTGTTTCATAACGAAGTTGTAAGGCTCAGACAAGTGCTGCAAGATTTCTTTTCCTCTGGTTTTTTCCACATCCTTCGTGGATGGAACAAGAAAGCAGATGCAAAGGCTAATATGGACTACCTAATGCCCCTAGGTGCGTTCAGCAAAAATGACGAAGCCCCTTATAGGTTCCCATCCCGTAGATTTGGCTTTACCTCACCTCATATCTTCGTAAAAATGAGAAATGCTGTAATTAGGTTAAGCGGGAAATTGTTCTGATGGTTGACCTCATATCTTCTTAAGAATGGTTCTGATGGTTGACCTCATATCTTCATATCTTCTTAAGAATGGTTCTGATGGGAAATTGTTCTGATGGTTGACCTCATATCTTCATAATGAATGATGGTTGACCTCATATCTTCTTAAGAATGAGAAATGCTGTCATTAGGTTAAGCGGGAAATTGTTCTGATGGTTGATTAGTCTTTGGCCCAACCGGTCTTATTTATCAAATAAAATTACCGGTTTTAGTAAAAAAAAAACTACTTTAATAATTTAGACAATGTGTTCTACTTCAAAATTTTAGGTGGTAGGATCATATGCAGGTCTCATTAGTCCGGCGTTTGGCAATTTGAGAAGGTTGAGCAAAAACCAGTAGCTCCCACGCCATTAACTAAGAACCATGCCAGTGATGCATTGGAACTGATCGTATTTTAAATAAATAACATTGGGACCTTCAAATTTTACATTAATGAATACTCACGAATGGCTCCACTAATATTTACAGATTCCCTGTGTGAGGAAAGCTCCTCACTTAAATGCACCTCACAGTCTACTATGGTTTACTTTATCATGACACTATTACCATGTCTATGTACCAAGCATTTTTAAGAGAACAGTCTCTGTACAATTATAAGACGTGATGCCATTGCAAATCTTACTATTTTGAAAGTAAAGTAGCCACATATAAATTCATTTTTAAAATCTCACTCAGGTACATATGTTGTTAATATGTAAAATTGCTGCCCGGCCAGTGTCTTGTCATCTCAGACAGAATATAAACCTGGACTTTTAAACCAAAAAGTAATGTTTAATACATAATATATATAAACTGAATTGTGATCCAATAAAGGTAGGAATCTCAGACAGCTTATATTTAGTGCAGCGTTTTTTTTGTTTAATGTGTAAGGTAGAAGTATTCAAAAGGTAGTAGTCTAAACTTTTTATTTTTTGGAAGTTTTTTGGTAATTTTTTTTTCTGTTGAGCTGGTGAGGGATGGTTGGATCTGTAGATTTGAGTGGTTAAGTTTGTATAATCTAACTGTTTCAAGGGTTTTTTCAGTAAGCTGAATCCATTTATGCATCCAGAAAATACAATTTAAATAATAGAAAATAACGATTTTGTCCAAATTTACATCACCTAATTCCAACTAAAAAACACCCCAAAAATAGAACATTTAGCCTACACCATCTAAAAATAAAATATGAAACATCCAAAAGTGAAATATGGAACAAGATTGTTGTCATCATAATCAATACAACTGCGCATACTTCAATTAATAATAGCAATTGGAATGGTTTCCAGTAATATCATGTCAAAGGGCTTTATGGCATCTTTACTCCAGTCTAGATCGAGATATATAGGATGATGCATATATGACTTATCCCATCATTGAATATTGCACAGCAGGTTCTTTATTGTTCAACATTCATTCTATGTAAAGTATGAAATGTTTAGTTTTATCTATCCCCATACACTCTATGTAAAGTATGAAATGTTTAGTTTAATTCATCCTCACAATTTGATAGATTTGAAAAGGATGAAGGGTTATAAAATAATTCATAAAAATTGAATGATGATTTAGATAATAAATTTTATATTAACCAATTAGTAAGAGTAAGAGAAAATAATTTACTGAAATTGAATTAAGAATGATATAAATTTTAAAGTGTACATTAACCAACTAATCTATTACTAATTCATGAATATTTATTAATTTATTGTTATATATATATGAATTTAAAAGAAAGAGGGGTAGAACACATTTCTTGTCAGGGAATAATGTGTAAAATTTAAAAACAAACAAATTAAATAAACAAGAATCCATTAACAATCAAATAATTTTCAAGGGGAAAACCTTTCCAAAAGAAAAACTTCACAAACTAAAGTACACTTTCAACAACTAAATGGTTATAATAGGTTGTCTCTATACTCTTAACAAGAATGTTCAACAATAGCATAAGGTTTTTGGAGAAATTTGGGCAACATAACAATAAGTTAAAACTTACACTCTGCAAACCTAGCACTCAATAAATTGGCATAACAAAACCATAAACCATTTTTGGTTCTCCAATTCTACATGAGAGAAACCACCAAATAGTAATTGGCCAACTATTGTTTCATGGCATTCATTTCCTGCTAATGCTTTGCATTTATTCCCTACCACTAGTCAACATTTATTCCCTGCTACTACTGTTTAACAATCATTAACTACTCCATTATAGGATTGCAAAGTGTATGACACACTTGTCCCAACATTCTCCCACTTGTTATATACCTTGCAAGATTATAAAGGATAATGCATCAAAATGTGATCTAATTGCTAGGGGCCATAAGGCCAATAGATTCACAACACCACTTGAATTTACCTATACTCACTAGTTTCGTCAATGCATCTACAACATTCTATCGGGTGTCAACTTTCTCTAGTATCATCTTTCCATCCTCTACCATGCCTTTAATGAAATGGTATTTTATATCTATATGCTTTGTCTTCACATGAAAGGTTGGGTTCTTAGCCAGACAAATGACACTATTATTATCACATTGAACTATAATAGCTACCTAACTTAGTCCTACATATGAACACAGTTTCATAAGCCAACTAGACTCCTCGCAAGCACGATTATATACCGTATAATTTGTCTTTGTAGTGGATAAAGAAACCACAACTTGTTACTTTGTCATTCAACTTACTACTCCACTAAACAATTGAAACGTGTATCTTCTCATAGATTTCCTTCTATCTACATCCCTTGTCGAATCATAATCCACATAACCCTATTATACACTGAGTGTGGGTCCCCTGAAACATCACTCTCGTAGAAAATGGAATATTCAGAAGTACCTCACAAATAATTGAGGATCCTCTTCACTACAACCCAATGTTCATGTCTAGGATTAGCCATGAATTGACTCAAGACTCCTACTACTTGGGCAATGTCTAACATAGTACATACCATAGGATACATAAAACTACCAACCGCACTAGCAAAAGGAACATAAGCCATATCCTCCATCTATGTAGGTGTTGTAGGACTTTGATCAACTAAACTCTTAGTTCCCACAAAAATTGGAACACTCAAAGGTTTGTGATTTTCCATGCATAAATGTTGTAGCACATAATTTACATGCTTACTTTGGCTCAACCAAAGATTTCTTTTCACTAGATTTCTTTCTTGATCTCTATTTCTAACATATATTTAGCACTTCCAAGACCTTCATATCAAATTGTGTTGAAAGTTGAGACTTCAAATCATGAATCACAACCTTATTGTTACCAAAGAATAATATATCATTTAGAAATAGAGTTATAACAAGGAAATGACCACCATCATGTTTGTAATACACACAGTGATCATTTTTAACATAATGCTCTACCTTTGTCATATATATATTCTCCTTCAAGTCACCATGTAGGAATGTTGTTTTCATATCCATCAATTCTATCTCTAAATCAAAATTTGTTGCCACGGACAATATAAGCTTAATAAATTCTTACTTAGAAATTGGAGAAAATATCTCACCAAAGTCTATCCCTCAACCTGAGAATATCATTTTGCAACCAAGCTTTCCTTATGCTTTACAACAATGCCATCTAAACTGATTTTATTTTTGAATATCCATTTACATCCAATGGACCAACCTTTCCTTATGCTTTACAACAATGCCATCTAAACTGATTTTATTTTTGAATATCCATTTACATCAAATGGGTTTATGTCCATTGTAGGCAAATTTAAACCAAACAATGAAAGTCACATAATACATAGAGATTTATCACATAATACATAGAGATTTACCCAAGAAAACCAGTGATCTGATTTAGAATTCCTGGCTAGATTAGTAGTAGCTTATCTCTGAAGAGAAAGAGATATTGGATATTCTCAATTGCAACAAGCATTACATCACACTCCATTGCATGCTCAAAATACCTCCTTCTCCTCGATTATATATGAGAGAGTGAGATGAGAATAATTCTCATGATGCATGTGGGAGAAATTGGGCTAAGTTTACAAAATGCCATAGTCATGTAAAACACTAGGACTTCTCTGGAGGTCACCCATCCTAGTACTACTCTATCTCAAGCATGCTTAACTGTAGAGTTTTGATGGGATCCAATGCATTAATGGTGTAGGAATGTACATAATACCACTATGCAATCATTACATGATGATTGTAATTAATAAATGGAGATGGAATTGCATTACATTCCCCATCAAAAGAGTGAATATCATGGTTTATTAAAATCACAAGCTTGAAAACATTGATTCAGTGGAAAAGGTAGATGTTCACTGAGATCCACCTAGATCAACCAACAATGCTTGAGCAACTCCCACTCCTTCGTTGTTTTATTCATTCAACAAATAAAGAGTTATATTATTAAGTTTGGTTCACACCTAAGACACAATTCATCATCATATTCCCTTGTTCAATTAAAATAACAACTTCACATCCATTTGGCTTACATTTTCATGACCATTACAGACTCACAATTCTCTACCAAGTAACCTTCAACACTCTTGCTAGTCACAATATAACACTTGAAGCAAACCTTGAAAATATTGCATAATTCCATATTTATAAGAATCTACAACATATAAAACTCTAATTCATGGTGCCCAAAATGGCTACAGATCCATGGAGATAATTTGTTGCAATCTCATGAATCTCATGATTCTATTATAGGCTTCGACCACTAGACGAATATCAGTCAGATATGAACCAATCAACCACCAATAAAATACCAATCGACCATCCATTCGATTACATTTTCTTTCTACTTGCATTTCATTAGTGAAGAAAAGAGAGTACAACATAGGCCTGACCTTCTAGATAGGTTTTCTCCCATATTGGGTTTCCCAAGATACATCTTGTGTTCATTTGTGTGGATGGTGTGTTCTTTTGCTTAGTCTTTCATTTTGAAATTTCAATTATTTCATTAATTTGAGCATTAAGCTAGTGATTAAAAATATGAGATCTAAGGAAAATAAACCTACATAATACAAAATTTTAGTATAACAAAAGATTTGTTGTGACGAATTGTTCTAGTGGAATATCCATGATAGTTTATAGATCATATTGGTATCAAAGTATTTTTCTTTGGGGTATTTGTGGAAAGTTGCAGGATCCAGGAATTGTATTAATAAGAAAGTTGTATAATCCTAGCCATGTAGGATGAGTCTATTCACTGCAATCGTTGATATCTAGCAGATGAGATAATTTTGAAGCTAGAAGAACAAGTCACTGATATCTTCTATAATATGACCCTCCTCATGGTATCTCTAGCAAAAAATATTGGACCATTTGGGGAGGTTGGAGGCTCTGACTCAAATATCATATCATAGGGGAAACCAGGAGACAATTAAGACCCATAAAATGAGTCAAGGAAAGAGATTGAGAAAGAAGACAAGTTCTAGTTCTGTTACCCCTTCATAGTATTTATTTAAAATGGAATCGAAAGTGGATATGAATCAATACCAAGGTGATATCAATGCGGTAACATTGAATCATTGGTTGTAACAACTAAAGTTCTATTTTAGTGTCCACCATATAGAAGAATACCATAAGATTTTGTTTTCTAGACTAAAATTAGAGGGCCATGCATTAACCCGATGGATAAGTCACACATAAACGCTTAGGCTAGAGGGTGATCAATTGATAACTAAGTGGGAGGATTTAAAAACCCTCATTAAGTCCCAATTCTACCCTATCGGGTAACCAATGGATCCATTGGAATTACTTTAGGAAAATGAAAGCGTAGAGTGTGCATGAGTACACAATAAAATTCAGAAAGATGGCTATCATGCTAGGTATCTCTCCCAAGAACCTAAATGTAATCCTCAAGGGGTATACACATTCATTTGTGAAAGAAAGTGATTCTCTTCAAGCCTAGGAACGTTGATGAGGTCTACATGAAAGCACAATATCTAAAAAATATAGGCCACAAGAAAGGACAACCAAGTGGTTCCAACCAGAAAGAGCACCAAGACTCTTCTAAGGAGAGGAAGAAGAAGTGGAAACAAAAAGACAAGAAGTTGACAACCACTACAAATTAGTTCAAGGATCCAAGTAACCACTGTAACCATTGAAATATCGATGGCCACACTGAATAAAAGTGTTGAAAACTACATCCAAAGCTGAACCTAAGAAATGTAAGAAGGATGCCAAGAAGAAGAACCTTCTAGCCACAGATTCAAGAAATCAGGTAGAGAGTAGCCCAAATGTGGATGAGAATATTGCCTATAGTTCAGTGCAAAAGGAAGTGAATTTTAGTATCCTTCATCAAAAGGAAGAGAAGGACATGAAAAAATTATTTCATATCACGATCCACATCAAGAGTACCAAAGTAGATGCTCTATTAGATTTTGGGTCATAGGCCAATATCATAGAAAATGATCTGGTCAAGAAGCTTCGGTTGGAGCTTCATGACCATCCTAGCCCATATCCATATGGGTGGGAAAAAAATGATGCAAAGATCAAGGTCAAAAAATAGTGTAAGATCAAATTTGTTGTAAGTGCAAATTTTATTGATGAAGTGGAGTTATATGTAGTACCCATTGACATGTGTGGAGTAGTGTTTGGAATCCCTTACATGTATATGAGGGATGCAATATTCATGAGGGGAGAAAATCGGTATCACATGATCAAGGATGGAAAGTATTTCATCATCAATGCACATAAATATAAATCGAATATCTCACTGGTAAGTGTCGACTGATCCAAAAAGTTGGTTAGTTCAAGTAAGTATGTTTTTTTTTTCTTACAAGATAATTGGTTGGGTGATGAATCAGTAAGAGTAAATACATCCATAGAGTGAAGTAATAAAAATAAGAAACAATAGTTGGAGGATTTGTTGCAGGCATACATATGAGTGTTCTAGTATCCTAAAGGACTTCCACCTAAGAGAAAAGTGGAGCATGAGATATAGTTGTTTCCTGACTCTCTATTACCAAATATTGGGTTGTATAGACAATATATTCTAGAAGTAGATGAAGGGAAGAAACAATTTCAATAGATTTTGGAGAAGGGATTTATTTGACCAAACACTTATCCTTGTGGGTCACCTATAATCATAGTACCCAAGAATGACGGGACTTGGAAAATGTGTATTGACTACAAATATTTGAACAAGATTACATTCAAGAATTGGTACTCTCTACCAAGGATAGATGACTTGTTAGACAAATTGTAGTATGTCAAGTACTTCACCAATATGGATCTCAAATCGGAATACCATCAGGTATGTGTCAATGAAGAAGACACTAGGAAGATTTCCTTCAAGAAAAGACAAGGTTTGTATGAATGGTTGGTCATGCCATTTGGATAATGTAATGGATCAACTACATTTATGATATTGATAAATGATGTATTACGCCCATATTTATATTCATTTGTTACAGTGTGATTAGATGAATTATTGGTTTATAGATCTACCTAGGAGTATCACATCTCGCATCTCATACGGGTGTTAGAAAATCTGAAAAAGCACTAGAGTCTAGCTAACCTCAGGAAATGTGAGTTTTTTCAATAGTCATTAGTGTATTTGGGGTATGTGATCAATGGATGGTTGCTAAAGATAGATCCTGCAAGGATGGATGCCATAATAAAATGGCTAGTTCCTACTAATGTCACTGAAGTTAGGATATTTGTTGGGGCATCATAGTACCTATGGAAGTTCATAGCATATTTTTTAGCATTATATGCACCACTCCACACCATAACATCAAGACGTAAGATTTTCCAGTGGAGAAAGAATCATGAAAAATATTTCGACACGATAAAATGAAAGATAACTCAAGCACCAGTTCTCACATTTCCTAACTTGTAGAAGCCATTTGAAGTGGAGATAGATGCAAGTGGGTATGCTATGTGAGAAATTTTGATGCAAGGAGGTAAGCCAATATGCTATCATTCTGAGATGTTTCATGGGGGGGTTTTGAACTACCCTACATATGATAAGGAAGTCTATTCCTTAATTCAAGTTGTTCAGAAGTGGAAGCACTATCTCATAGGAAAGGAAACCATTATTCACACTGATCACTATCCACTACAATATTTGTAGGCCTAAATTAAGCTACAACAAACTAAACATTACAACTGGATGGGTTTTTTGCAACAATTTCATCTAGTCATCAAGTATAAGAAGGGAAACACTAATAAATTGGTAAACTTGCTTTCAAGGTCACCCACATCCAAGATTACATATTTGGAAAATATTATGCACATGGATGATTTTACCCAAAATGCATACAAAGAGGAATACATAGAATATCAAGACTTTAAAGATGTAGTTCAACAATGACAAGGGAAAATTCGTGTAGAAGAAGGTGACAGTAAGGCTGACTATCATCGCCAAAATGGGTTTCCCTATAAGCTAGAAAATATCTATGCTCCTAACGATGAACGACTGTAGGTTATCAGAGAGGCTCACACCTCCAAGTTTGCAAGACATTTTGGTGTTGAGAAGACGATTGCTAACTTACAAAGGTATGTGTATTGGCCTAGAATGAAAGAAGATGTAGCTTGATATATTAGAAGATGCATTCTTTGTTGTACCAACAAGACTAGTAATAGGACGAAAGGTCTATATGATCCCTTAATTGTACCAACTCAACCTTGGGAAATTACTTCAATGTATTTTGTGGGTGGTTTTCCAACAACTAAGAAGGGACAAAACTATATTTTTATGGTAGTTTGCAGGTTGAACAAGATTTGCATTCTTATGCCTTGTAAAAAGACCGTCAGAGGACAACAAGAAGAAAACATGTTTTTTGAATAGATATGGGTACACTTTGGGATACCAAGGAGCATCATCTCAGACATGGACACCATATTTTTCAATGCCTTTTGAACTACACTTTGGGAGAATATGTACATGAATTTGAAGATATATACAACATTCCATCCATAGATAGATGGGAAGACAAACGTAGTCAATAGGATGTTGGTACATATTTAGAGGGGTTACAATCATAAGCATCCAAATATTTGGGATGAAAATATAATCTAAATTTGACACTCTTATAACAGATTAGTCCATACTTCTACCAATAAGACCCCTTTTGGAAATTGCTTTCGATAATTTTCACCTTTGCCCTAATGTGTTGTTTATGGGAATCAAGGAGGAGTGAACAAAGACAACACAAGAGAAGCATTGAAATACAAGAAGTTTGTTGAAAATATTAGGCAAGTCCATTTGTAGGTACAAGATATGCTGAGGAATTCATAGGAAAGGTACAAGGCATGAATGGAAAAATCATTCAAAGTGGGAGACAGAGTTTGGTTACAGTTGAACATGGAAAGACTACAAGGTCCTGGTAAGAAGATCAAGTTTCTGTAGTATGGCCCTTTAGAGGTATTTGAGAAGGTGGGAGATAACGCCTATAGACTCATCCTACCCCCATACATGCACATTTTTTCAATGGTGAATGCAGAAAAATTTAAACTCTATGAGCCTTCCATGTTGAATCAGGAGGAGGAGTAGGTCTTACCTACCACAGAGGAATTAACACTATATTTTTAGGCATATTTGCGAGAGGAAACAATTTTGTAGATGAATTCCATAACTACAAGAGAGGGGAAACATGACCTTTAGAAGATTGGGTTGAAAGGAAAATTTCTAGGCAAGGAAAAATGGTACTCTAGAGAGAAGGTAGAGAAAAATTTTCCTCACCTCATTCAATCAAGATTTTGGGGACCAAAATCCTCCCTAAATTGGGAGGTATTATCTGTATTGGATCATCATATATTTTTTCATCTATCTTGGTACTTTCTAGGTGCAAAATAATTGGAGGAATTGGCTTGTAAGGCCATTTTAGTGGTAGGTCCTAGTTTGGAAAATTAGGGTGTGGAACCTTCCAGAACCAATTAAATACATTACACAACTTCTTTTGGGGTTACATTGTTTGGAACTTATGCCAACTCCCTCAAAAATGATCCACACATCAAGACCTTTCAATCTATGTAAACATTAGTACAATTAGATCTCATATGTGAAAGTTGTGCCTCCTGCAAATTGACCTTCCTTGTTACCACCATGGTATGTGTGGATGCCATGTCAACCCCCATTACTCACACATATGGGGCTATCCACGTGTTTATTTTTAAGAATATTATAGAATATCCAAACCTTATCACTAATTGAGGGTTGAGGGAGTCAAAACCCTTACCATATATGGCTAACGGGCTATGTTAAATATCAGGTTATTAGGAGGAAAAGGGGTTCCATTATTGTGTATTCTACTTGTTCCATATTTGAGAAGAGCATACAAGGAGAGGGATTTGAGAGAATAACAGAGGTAGGAGGAAGAGTCTGCAGTATCCATTCATTCCACATTGTCATAGGAAAATCCATAGTAAGTGCCTCCCTTTGTATTTGCATTTCATTACTGAAGAAAAGAGAGAAGAGGATAGCCTTGACCTTCTAGTTAGGTTTTCTCATGTATTTGGTTTCCCAGGATACATATTGAGTTCATTTGTGTGGATGGTGGGTTATTTTTCTTAGTATTTCATTTTCTAATTTCAATTATTTCATTAATTTGAGCATTAAGATAGTGATTATAAATCTGAGATCTAAGGAAAATAAACCTACATAGTAAATTTTTTTAGTTTAATACAAGATCTGTTGGTGAACTATTAAGTATAATATCCATGAAAGTTTATAGATCACTATGATTTTTCAAATGGTTGATTCCTTGTCTTTATATAACAACATTTTCTCATTTTTTTCTTGGCATCCTTCTTTTCCTAAAAATTTTAGTCACATTGAATTGAGACATATTATTGAATCAATACTTGATCATATGCTTATAAGTCAAAATTGTCTTTCTCTAATAGTAGTTGATTTTTGAGATATTTTTTCTTGTTAAACATATCTTTTAATTTAGATTGTTGTATATGCACTTCCTGTGTGAGAGATTGGTTTTGTTCACATAATTTGGTTACTAGAGAATCTTATTTCCTTTTTAGTTCTTGTAATTCTTCAGAACATTGTTGTAGTGATTCCTTGTCATATTGGATTGTATCATTTTGTATATGGTCTATATATTCTAATGAGGGAACTTATATGCATGATTCCACTATGAAATATTGTAATGTTATCCTCTTTTCCTCATAGGAGATTGTTAAGAATTTTTTTCTATGTTTAGAATGAACATCCTCAATGTTTCCATCTAGATAGAACCTATAATTATGTCAACCTTATTAAAGTAGATATTCACAAAATTGAATTAAAGTAGATATTCAAAAAATTGAATTGGGATACGAATTCATAATCATCAATCAATATTTGTAAGAGTTGAATTTCAAATTGTTCATTTCCACTAGTGCATTTCTTTATGAATACCCTTGACTCTAGAATTAACAATGGATTCACTAAGTTGACATTAATATAATTTTTCATATTGTGAAAACAAATATCAAAGATAATATCCTTTCTTTGAATATTCCATTTGAGTTTTAATAATCCCAAGTCCCAGGTTCAACTACCTATATTAGAATTTCTCCATTCCTCATCTTTATTTAAATCAAAATTTTCAAAATATTCACCACACCAATTAAATTTAAATTTAACTTGACACACTTTATAATTCTTTGGATATTATTTTTCACCAAAAATTGACTTGGATTTGACCTTATCTTTTATCCCTTTCACTAGGTTGTACTTCTCACTTTCTTCACTTAGACTTTTCACTTTTCTCTTGATTGAAACCGTTCTCTTGATTGAAATTGATGGATTAATTTTATAACCCTTAATTAAACCTAGGTAAGAATATATATTAATAAATTAAATACTTCACCATGTATTCACCTTATTTTTTTTTTTTTATCCACACAAGAAAATAAGGTCCAATATCATAAATGTAAACTTTTTCCTTAATGAATATACTTCTAGCTATACTCAATCATTATTACTTGGCTTTTTACAAATCAATTTTATGATGGCTCCAACAATATTTTCCTTGCAATGATCTCCTGACATCTAATGTAATACTGTAGTGATTTTTGTGTTGGATTCATTTTCTTCAACATCATGATATCTAATGTAATACTGTAGTGATTTTTGTGTTGGATTCATATTCTTCAACATCATGATATGTTTGTTTAGCCTTATTTTAGGTTTACAACTTATGTGTGTGTATTAAATTTTATTTCTATGTCACTATGGAATCTTTTGATCTACTTGATACTTCTTCACATGTACTTTAAAAGCATTGGGAAACTTTCCTTTCTCATTACCTTTTTTTACCATGTATATGGAATTTCACTTTATTTATGTCAAACATGGAATCTTTGTTTAACTTAATACTTATTCATATGCACTTTAAAATCATTTTGGAAAATATTTTTATTGAAAAATTAACCACAAATTTGTAAATTTTTATTACCATGAGAAAATTAAATATCGACTATAGGTTAGAGAAACAAAATATCTAATATGAATTGAAGTGAACCGAGTGGTTCACTTCATGATGTCAACACTCATGAATATAAAACCCCATAGAATACATTACACTAGAAATAATTATTGTTTATTATTAACAATTATATTGTATAAGATCAATGGACATGCATAAGGTTGGATAAGTCATGTCCTTTCAAAAAATACATGATATATATGTTTATTCATTATTACATTATTATTGGTAATATATCTTAAAGTATAATACATTTTTTATTTCTATAAAAAAATAAAGAGTTTTTTGTATGGGATTGAAATTATGAAAATGTAGAAAGTTAAGTTAAAAAAGATATCAATCAACTTGAAAATAAATTTGTGTAGATTTAATGAGACCTTAGTGTGTATTTTGGTTAAAACTAGTAAAATAGGTCAACTCATAGTTTTCATTTTTGTTGTTTTGGCAAATTTAATGTAAGCATTTGAAGATTCATTTGGAAATTTAACCACATGGGTTTTGTACACAATGTTGAAAAATTACACTATATTATTATATATTTCACCTATTTTTTCTTCACATAAGTCCAAAGTGCATTCTTTTGAGTCTGCTAAAAATGATGAAACACTTCTTTTAGAGCCCAAAATTAAATTTAAGAGAAATAATTAGATTTTTTTTATACATATCATCAATACATTAACCAATACAACATTACTTTCATTTCCTTTGAACATTAGTTTCCTTTGTGTTTTATTACATGCATTAGAATCTCCCAACTATTATAATTGTCTGGTACAATTATCTACACCTTAATATTGATTAAACAATTTAATTTAGTGAAAAATAACATTTTTCACATTTTATTCTTCATATTTTTTTAAAATAAGTACTCTATCTAAATTTTGCACCCATAAAAAGTTAAAAAAGGAAGAAAACTCTGTATACATGCTAAGGTGTGAAAGTCTACATGAATAATACTTTGAACAATTGATAAGAAAATAGAGTTTTATCACAAGAATCTTCCAAAAAGGCATGGAAAATATGTTCAAAAGTGATTATAATGATCGCACAAGCTAAAAATAAGATATGGTATAGCATATATCTTATTGGTCTGATGTTAATTTTGTTCTTCGCTTATTTGATCAAGTGAATTCCTACAAACAAGTAGCATATGGTTGCTATTTATAGTTTGAAAGTGATGGACGATAAAAGAGTTGTTTCAAGTTTACAATAGATTTCTAAATTAAAAGCTAATATTGATAAATTAATGTAGGAAATAGTTAAATTTGTGAGGAACGGATAAATAATATTGAAGATGGTTGAATATGATATTGAATGCTATTTATAGTTTGAAAGTGATGCACGATAAAAGAGTTGTTTCAAGTTTACAATAAATTTCTAAATTAAAAGATAATATTGATAAATTAATGTAGGAAATAGTTAAATTTGTGAGGAACGGATAAATAATATTGAAAATGGTTGAATATGATATGAAGAAATGGTTTCTAATATTAGAGAGTGGGTTATTAATTTTCAAAAAATAGAAGAAGTGGTTTTTAATATTAGAGAGTAGGTTATTAATCTTAAAAATTAGAGTGTAGTATGAAAGAGTAGGTTATTAATTTTCAAAAAATAAAAGACATGGTTTTTAATATTAGAGAGTAGGTTATTAATCTTAAAAAAATAGAGTATGTTACTCATCTTAAAAAAAAATATTGATTGATAATATAAAGGAGGTTACTAGTTTTAAAAAAGAGTTTGAATAGAGTTTAAAAATTTCATAACAACTCTCCATTGCACTTAATACATAATTATATATGTCAATTTTAAATGAAATTAAAAGAGAAGGAAGATGAAACTAAAAAATTAAAAATTAATTAGAATGGAAATTAAGTGTTAAAAATATAATGGAAAAAATCATATCAACTAAATCTTTAAAAAATGAGTAATATAATTAAGAAATTAAAGAGCATGATTATATTGCAAGTTAGTTATCTAAAACTTCAAAGTCTAGTGATATTGAAAGAACATCAAAATGAAAAATTAAATGATAATATATAGTAAAGATTAGCTACTTAAAAATGAAAATAGAACAAAAAGAACAAATAAAATGATTAATGAAATGAGTGAGAAGGTCAAGGAACTAGAGAAGAACAACATGTTGTGAGTCGATGTGTTGAATGACATGCATTTTCAAAATGTTAAGAGAGCATATTTGGGAAATAAAAAGGAGAACTCTTAGCTAGTTAAGAAATAAGATTAATTCCTTAAATATTCAAGATATATTTTTTCAAAATGTTATTGTTGTAATGCCCAGCTTATGTATTACATCTACCCCATTACTTCAAATTTTAGCATGAATGGAGAAGCTAGATGAGAAAGATGCCAAGATCTTTGAGCTAAGAAAAAAATTAGGAAAACCACAAAGCACAACATTTGGGTTGTGAATTTGAGATAAAAATCTCATTGGAAAAGTTGTTGATTTAGAATAGAGGTTACAATAGGATAAGTCCCAAGATTTGAGATATTTATATTGGAGTTCATAGTAGGAAAAATCACAAAAGTTTTATAATGGGAAGATGACTTATCATAATAAGAGAAAGAAAACATAATAGAAGATCTAAACAATGAAGTAGAAAATATGAAGATGAAATTGAAAGTAACAAAAAAATATGATAACAACTAAAACTGTACAGATGAATGAAAAAAAAGAAAATATATAATGAGAGGTATAAAAAAACTATGGAATTATTGAAATAATGGTTAAATAAGAGAAACTTTCCATATGAAACATCTCAAAGACATTACAAAAGTCATCACCTTATAAAATAAGGTAACTATGGAATTATTGAAACAATGATTAAATAAGAGAAACTTTCCATATGAAACATCTCAAAGACATTACAAAAGTCATCACCTTATAGAATAAGGTGGAATGATTGTTGTACTAAATAGTTTGTTTACATTATACACACATTATGGATTTATGGTTTTAGAGACATTCATTGTATTTCACAAATAATAGGGATCATTCCATATTTTATTTTGATTGGTTCTATTGAATAAAGAGTTCATAAATTTAATATTTTATTTTATATTAATGTAAAAGTTATTAGTGTTTTTGAAATATTAATCATTATAATGATTAACTTTCACATTTTGCAATTTAGATTAGATACAATATCTTACTAATATATTAATGTTATGTTTGCTTTGATATATTTAACTTAATGTATTTTAAAATTATCTTCTATCATATTAAGAAGGGAGTTGGTATGTGGTATTCACTTTTCTTAAAAACTATGAAAAATTGCTAAAGTATTTGCAAACTTTCGCTTTAACATGAAACTATCATTTATATTTTAACTGAATGTAAGTAATGTTTTAGATAACTTGTGATAATAAAATTCATAATGTTTTACCCGTTCTTGTAATGTAATGTCTTCAAACCCTCCACCAAAATTAAATTACAAAATATTCATTCAGTTATTTTAGATCTTAAATAAGCCAATATATACATGTTCTCTAGTAAATATATGTCATCAGTGAATTCACTCCTAAATGTTTAAGAGGCATGGATGGTGTACCTCATTCCATTTTACATCCTTTCATCAACTTAAAATGCATGTCAATGATAGCTAACTACTAGCCTAAAGTCAAATCTAGTTATGAAAACAAAGTATGAACAAGTTTATGAGAAGATAGGACAATACACACTTTTTCATATATAATAACTTATTGTAACATAAAAATATGAGGTTGAATTAAAAAACATTTACTACAAATTTCATGTTTTAACCATTTTTAATTATTTTGTATTTTAATTTTATTTTTCATTACAAATAAATAGCTAACTACCACTTTGAAAGTCAAATTTAGTTATTACAAAAAGGTATGAAGAAGCATGATAGGATTTCCATATATAATAACTCCTTCCAACATGTATATGGTTGACCTAAAAAACATTTACTACAAAACCCATGTCTTAATCATTTAATTATTTTGCATTTTCACTATTTTTTATTTTTTTCATCATAATACTAAAATGTACATAGGCTAATGGAAGGTTAAAATCATGATTTTTCAATTTTTGTGTGTTTCTTAGAATATCATTAAATGCTTAATGCATCTCAATATTCTTTTAATGATTTGTATACAATTTTTATTTCTGATTATCTTGTACTTTTATACTTTACTCTCTTTTTTATTTCACTAGAGTGACATGATTCCAATAGCTACCACTATAACTTTTTTCACATATGACACATAGGGCTAGTGGAAGTTTGAACTAGCAAAGTCACAATGAGTTCCTTAATAGTGCACTCTCAATGAGTACCTTAATAGTGCACTCTCGACCTTTTTTTACTTTACTCTTACTTGTGATAACAACACCAATTTGGATATGGTTGTTGTTGCTTCTTGATTATCTTGGACATTTTTTTACTTTAAAGTTTACTCATACTTGTGATAACAAAAACAATTTTTATATGATTGCTATCTTCCATCATTGGGATATCAAAAATTATCCTTTTAATTTGTTATAGTTCACCTCTTTATCCTACTTCATTTCTTGAGAATGAAACAAACACTTTACTATGAATCATAACTTCAGTCATTGGGATATCAAGTACACAACTTTCATCATTGGGATACCAACCATAGCTACCCATGCACTTCTTGTATTTCATTTTTAAAGGACGAAACATCCATTTTATTGTGATTTCTATCTTCCATCATAAGGATGTCAACAACATCTACCTCTTACATTTCTTCTATTTTATTACTTTGCTTACATTTTTCTTAAGGATGAAATATCCAAAGTTTTACTTTAATTATCAAAAAACCTTGGAAAATCCTTTTATGAACCTCCTATAATATCCAACTAATCCCATGAAGGATCTTAATTCTGTTATATTTCTAGGGTCATTCTAATCCATGATTTCCTTGATATTTTTGGGATCCACTGTCACTCTTTGTATTGAGATTTTGTGCCCTAAATACTGAATTACATTTTGAAAGAAATCAGACCTGTTGAACTTAGCATATAACTGGTGCTCTCTCAAAACTTGTAGCACCATCCTAAGATGTTATTCATGATCTTCTTTGTTCTTGGAATAAACCAAAATGTCACCCACAAATACTAAGACACACTTGTCCAAATACTTGTTGAGCACGTTATTCATCAAACACACGAATGTGATTGGTGCATTTGTAATCTCAAATGGCACCACTACAAACTCATAGTTCATGTACCTCGTTCTAAAGGTTGTATTATGGATATATTCATCCTTAATTATGAATTGTTGTATCTTGACTTCAAATCAATCTTTGAAAAGGTTGCAACTCCTCTGAGATGATTAAAAGGATCATCAATCCTCGATAAAGGATTTTTTTTTTTATGTTCATCTAGTTCAATTTCCTATCTCGTTATAATAGGGGCACTAGCAAATAGGAGTGTAGGGTTGGTTCGAGCTACGGTAAATGGTACGGCTACTGAGATGGCTTTTCCTCGCTAATGGTTCCCAGTGCCAGTTGATTCAATTGACTCAGTAGTAACAGTAGCAGTTGTTGATTCAGAACCACGACTAGGAGCTAACCGACTACATTGATTTCTATTATTGCCTACTCACGAAACTCATTATTCACCGATATGTTATTCTCTATGGAAGTTCAGGGCCTAAGGAGCACCCTTTTATGCAGCAATATTGTATCCTTTTTTGGAATACGATTGTGCATGAATGACCCCAAAAAGATCAAGCTTCGGGTAGATTTACCTAAATTGAAAGCACTTCTTTAATCCCAGGGGTGGCTCCCCTCTAGGCGTAAACTAGACAGATTAGATGCTCTAAAACGCTTTGGATATTTCATATTTGAAGTCGTTCAGAGCTACGTGCGTGTATGGGTTGGTATGACCAACTACTATGTTGATAGAGAAACAAGAATGGCATTGAATATTACAAATTGGAAAGAAGATCTTTGGGGTATCAAGGATTTTCTCCTACAAAGCTGTCTACAGATGGTCTCAGAGCTCTTTCCACATGCACCCGTAGAGATGTTGTCTAGTTAAAGAGAAACCGAAGGTCCGCACCTTGACCATTAACTTTAGATATATAGGTGTAATGTCTGGCCTGCCTACAGTTAGGTCGCTTTCCTACCCAAAATTTAGGTGTGATAACTTGGGATTGATTGATAGATAAAGGAGATGGTACAGATCACTTTCCCCGTCACTATATAGGGGACGGATACCGCCTCTCTACATCCACCTAGGAAAAATGAATAATAGCGGATGAACATGTATACTTCTTTTTTTTAAGTATGTATACGTATTACTTTCACAAATGGTACAGAGCTATGGTAATAGATCTCAATCTTTTGGCTACTTCTTCCATGGACATAGGTTCTTGGCCAGCAAGTGAAGCTTCAGGCTCTTTTCCCCTCCTTCTGTTAGGGTATTCTCTTCTCTCAGGTGGGTCATACCTAGTCTTGAGTTGACTTCGTGAGGCCCTCATGTTACTTTCCATATCTTCAGCATCATTAAACATGGCATCTAGGTCAGCTGACTTCCTCTCTGCTAAGTGAAGGGAAAATGAAACTTCAAATGCATCTGCATATGTTACCATGGCAGCTGGCTCAGATGGCTTAACAATCTCAGGAATCCTATGATAGAGCTTGCAAAATCTGCTGGTGAATTAATGGATTGTCTCATCGTTATGTCTCTTGAGGGTATGAAACTTTGTCAGAGAATCTCTGTTATCTTTCTTAACCCCTCATCTTTTTAAGAACTTCTCATGAAATTGCCCCAAATATCTGATAGAGTTATTAGGCAAGTTCCTAAACCACTTCCTAGTTTCTCCTTCTCAGAAATGGGTAAACATCCTAGAGAAGACATCATCCTCTACAACAGAGAAGTTATCAGTGCAGTCCTGGAAAGCGGTGAGGTGGTCTTCAACAAAAAGGCCATCCATCAGCACAAGAAGAGACATCCCAGTACGATACATCGATCACTAGAACATAACCACCGCCCACTTTCAGAATTTATTTTGGTAACAGTAACAGCTAGTTTCGAAGAAGCATGTTAGTTGCAGGCACATCAAAATTCATTAGTGAACCAATTCCCTCTAAGCCTTGGAAGATCAGGCACGCCGAAGCACGTTGGTTGGAGGGAGCAGTTTTCTAGTGGGATGAAGATCTCAGATTTGATTGGACCAGTCAAACGCAACATGCTAGTCGAGTGCAGGTGGTGTGTTCATAAGGTCATAAATTGGGTTAGGTGAAACTCCTTCCCTATAAATAGCTCACGATCGAAGCATCGGTGAAACTACTATTCGTCATAGCAACTATAGAGGCGTCGTTACCAAATAGATATAGATATAGGTCTATCATTAACAAATAGATTCCACATTTCTCACGCTGAAGAGCCAAATGCATCATCAGTCAAGTATAAAGCAGGTGGGAAACGAAAAAGATAGCTACAGCATGGGACACACAGATCTAGAAACTAGGCACCGCAACTCAGGAAAACATTACAGGGGAGGTCCATACAGTGGGTACAAGAACGAGAAACATATGTTCGATTGAACTGTCAACCAAAGTGGAAAGCCGCAAGCAAGAAATCACGGTGCTTTTTAATGAAATACTGAATTTACGACCAACTTTTCTTGATTCTGTGGAGTCATGTCTTCTCTAAGAGAAAGATATTCCCTCAAATTTGATACGGTCAAGGTCTTCTAGGTTGGCCCTATATTTATTCCCCTCAAAGCTTGCCTGTATGAAGGAAGGGTTGACCCTGACCTCAATCAATACCATTCAGGACCCTGCCTTACAACTTTATTTAAGTAAGGTGAAGGACCCTCACTGAACTCATGGTTGTTACCTCGAAGGCTCACTAAGGTTTGTTTTCTCTTTCAGGATCGTTTGATTGAACGGGTTTCTCCTTCCTTACGAACAATTTAAAGAGGTTGGCGCAGTATTGGAGTTGACCGACGCATGACCATATTAAGTATATGGCCGACGCAGTATTGGAGTGAACCAGCAGGCACACACAATTGGCTCATCGTAGGCAGACCGACTAATAAGGAGAGAGTCATATCTTCCCGCAACTCCTGAGAAAAGATTAAGATTGTCGCCATGCCAAATAAAGTGGTCCTCTTTTTCACTTTATCTTCTCATAGGTGCTCAAATGGGAGGGAGTTAAGAACTAATAATAACTTCTAAAGGAGTTCGTAGGGGTTTCTCCGAGGGTTTATTGGTGGGTCATACGATGTTTCCATTCCTCGTTGTTGGAGCCCATAGTTCTTGTATAAAAATCCCTATAAAATATGTTTTGTGTCGCTGTTATGATAGATTGATCATCTAACCTGGAAATCTGCTAATTCTTGTTAGAGAACCTGATGTTTCTGTCCTGAGAGAGATTTCTAGTTATGAGGTTCTTAGGTTTGTTCTAAAGAGGTTCTTAGTGAGCTCTGAAGAGGGGTCTTCTTCTCGTTTCCAGGAGGTCTAATCAATGAATATAATGGGGTTCCTAGAAGTAACATGAAGTAGTTTCCAACATGCTATGAAGAGGGGTCTTATCGTTCCCAGGCCGTCTATTAAAATATATCTGTCCTTGGGTCGGAGGTTTGGGGTTCTCCCCAGCTAACCCCTTGATTGTTCTATGGACATATTGGCCTATGATTTGGGAAAAACCGAAGTTTGTATGGAATAATCGATGATCGGGGACCCGTGGTTTATGAGATAAAAACCCCAGAAAATGAGGCTTTTCTGCCCTCTTTCGATAGATGATACAAGGGACGGAATAGTCAATACATAACATCAAGGTACCATCTTTCTTCTTCACAAACAAGGTTGATGCTCCCCATGGAGATACACTCAGCCTAATGTAACCTTTATCTGACATTTCCTTCAACTGTACCTTCATCTCCACCAACTCTGGTGTTCTCATTTGGTAAGGAACTTTTGAAGTTGGTAATGCTCCAGGTACAATATCTATTTAGAAATCGAGATCTCTTTTTGGATGTATTCCTGGCACTTCCTCTAGAAATAGATCTTTGAATTCCCATAGTACTAGGTGATCCGACTTTTACCTCCTTGCTTTCTGATGAGCTAAGTACTTGTATATCATACAAGAAGAATCCTTTTCTACTAAAATTCTTTCTCTTTCTTGCTCTACTAGCTTGTTTCCACTCTAGCATGGAAAGTTTTGTTGATGCAAACCTCTACTTTGTTGACCCAATTGTGCACCTTTTCTTAGATTACTATGTGAAAAGGACTTGAATCCCTTCTTCTAGAATCAACTATTTTCCTTCCTCTTATAGTATTTTGAAGGATCTTGCTTATGCTTAGACTGACCATAGAAACAATTGGACTTCTGAATACTGTCCTCCAATGTCTTTGGTTTTTCAAACTCAATTTGGTCTTGGTAGGACTGTGGAAATCCACTGAGAAAACGTTGCACTCTCGCTTTCTCATCCTTGAGGTAAGTGACATACCTCAACAACTCCAAAAACATCTTGGTGTATGCATCCATGGTAAGTTTACCCAACTTGTGCTCATGGAATTCCTTTATTTTATCATCATAATACTTCTTCGATAGGTATTCTTTTTAGAAGTATTTATCAAATTGCTTCCATGTCATCTTGATTTTCTTCAATCCCTTGATTTGCTTGAAGTATTCCCACCAAATGGAAGCTCCTCCATTAAAATTAAAGATGTTGATTCTTGCCTTAGTATTCTCGAAGTAATTATGCACCCGAAATTAATTCTTAAGACTAAACATCCATGCCTCGACTTCTTCTCCTTTCTTGATTTCTCCATCGAACACAATAAAATTATCCTTCTTGAATTATTCAATCAAGGAGCTATGAGAATTATTCCTCTTTTTATTCTTCAGGACAATTGACTATGTGCCACTACCAAACTACTCGATCGAATTATTCTTCCTGCTAGATGACTCCGTGGAAACACTTCCACCGGATCTTCCTTTCTTAGCACCCTGATGCCTATTTCTGGAACAACTTCTTCTCACATCGTTGTGATCCAGCCCGTGCTTTTAAGCATCTGAAGGGGTTTTCAACCTCTCCAACTGTTGCAACTCGCATTACTTAAGACTTGTTGCAAATTATTTTGAATCTCCGACAATATCTAGAGTAACATTGCATTCAACTCATCATGCTTGTCATGAGCTCTTATGAGCCTTTCATTATCTACCTTCAAACTTCTAATAGTGGCCATCAAATACGAAGGAGTTTCTCTATCCCTCCAACCATCATATTCCTCATATTTGAGATGGGAGGTGTCATCCATACTATACTATGTCATTCACATATGTTTCCCTTTAGTACATCCTACGTGTTGAAACAACAACTATTATTAGTAATACATTGCCAATTTAAAACACACATGTTAAACAACATCAAAACTTTCTTAAACAGTTTCAAGCGGTCTTTGTGACCCATTCAATCCTAGAGTTTGAACTCTTCTTGGATACAACTCTATGACACACTTGACCCCCTAAGGCTTACTTAGGTTGGTGGGATGTCGACTTTCCTCTTTCTCCTTTTGACTTTCCATTGGATTGAACAGTCATTCATGTGAGGACTTCTCTTTTCACACTTTAAACTATGATGGCCTTTGTTAATCCTCAGGGAGTTTCTCTCTTTAGATTAATTGAGTGCTCGGAGGTCTAAATGATCCAATTCAGATGATCCAATATTCTCATAATCCTCATATCAACGATCTATTCCCATTTGGACTTGTTGATCACTCAACACACCCTCAAAAGTTTTGAAATTTTGGGGTACCACTCTTTATTTTGATTAAGTTGATTATTGTTTCCATTAGTTCGAGAGTTTTGGTTTCTTTAATATTTCAAGATTTTTGGGTCTAAACTTATTTGTCTCCAACAGAATAAACAGCGTTATGTGTCCTTCCCAAAAACAAATCATATCCCAAGCAAATGGCTCGAGTAAGCAAGCTCAAACACTTTAAAGAATTGAGGAAATGAACTATCAAGTGAGTTAAACTGACGAGGTCGTGAGATAAGACAAAAGGAGGTGTTTTAAACAGAATATCAACGTGCACCTTATATCCTCCCAACACCCAATGGATGTGTCAATGTCGGGCATCTCCCATGGAACCTAGCGCACTAGTCAAACTCTTTTTCCACTTCACTCGACACGATCATCGGCCCACTAGTAAACACAAAGGAAACACACCAAGAACCCTTTCTATATCCACCATATGATACAAATAGACTTTAGTTTGATTCATTCATCAACATCGAGATACGAATCCACTCATGAAATTAGAGGATTCCATGGGGGATGTTTGACAAAAGTCTGTTATAGAAGAATCCAATTCTTCTATAACATTCTTTTGTCAAACACATTGCAAATATTACCAATACACATGAAATAGAAAAGTCACCATGGAATTTTTATTATGAATGGATCCCAATCATAACAACAATACAATTCTTCTATTAAATGCTATGGTAACTTCAATACATCCAATAAACACACAATAATCAAACCAAAAACCTGGAAATGCCACGACCTCCTCAATAGATGAATATTCCTCCTACAAACTACACAAGGGCTAACTCCTAACCTCCAGACCCTCTCCAAGATGATGCCAAACCAGAAGATGAAGCTCAAGTGAAATTATTGGGTGGATCCTCCTCCTTGTCTATCTAAAGTGGATATTGCACCATCGAAACTAAACTACAATGGAAGGGTTTTTCCAAAACCCTAATGAAAACCTTGGCTTCAAGATCACTCCAAAACGATCAATCCAAAACATAATGCTAAAGTGAAGTGTTACCCCTCCTTTTATTCTTCCTCCGTGCCCTTCTAGAACTTTCCCCTTTTGACTAAATAAAACATGACCTGTATTCCCCCTTTTTAATTTTCACTTAAAGATTAAAGTCACTTTACTAATGCTTAGCAACTATTAATCTAAAAGTTACTTTATTATTTTTTAATTAAATGTCACTTTGGAAACATAACATCTCCTAGATAGGTGACATCAAATAAACCCCTTGAATCGCTTTTTCCTCACTGTCAAGCCTCATAAGTCATCTCCAATTGTAGAACAGGGGAACCCAAAAATGGGGACATGACATAGACCTATCCATGGAGATAATTTGAGGGTAAGACAATAAAAAGGGAAGCTTGGAAAGGAAAAGAATGAATTATAAGGAAAGGGAGGAAAGTTCTTTGAAAAGTTAGGAGATAGAGGCATTGTGAATGTTTGAAATGGCAAGAGGAAAAAATTGAATGAAAATATTGAGTGACAATAATGAGCAATACAAGATTTTGACAATTCTCACTCCATGTAGCCATTGATAATTAATATATCAACTATTTTCCCATACTTCACTCTCTTCCAAGTCACTAAAAACGTCCAAGGTGTATGAGGTAACACCCTATGAAATAACACCCTCTCATTAGTGATCCATCACCCACCTATATTTTTCATCCATATTTTCTAAATACAAGGGAAGTTTCCCATGAGACAATTTTGCTAATAAATGAAATATTTGATCATGACACAAGTTTTATTGACTAATTAATTAATATCATGGAAGGGGAAAATTAGTGAGATCCCCAACCAACATTTGAAATATATAATTAAATAACCTCCTTCCATAGTTCAATATTTTTTTTCTTTTCACAAATTTCTTAAAATCTTAAAATCATGCTTGACATGAAGAAATTGCATCCTTTCAAAGTGTTTCCAAATAAAAATGTTCTATAGAGAATCCAAACTAAAAAGGGAGAGGATGGGGACATGATTTATTTAAAAAATTGGTTAATAGTACTTTACCAAATATAGGTAGTTTAAATGACAATTAACAAAATATATTTGAATAGTTTACTTTAATAAAATATTTTTCCGATCCTTGTAAGAGTAATATTCTCACAATAATGTTCCGAAAATGTTACAACTATAACAGAGATATAATGTTTGTTCTCAATCTGAAATCTGGTTGTAAGTCTTAATTAAATTTAATTAATCATAATTTAATATAAAAAGGGAAATATTTGTAGTATAACACATTGTAGTTGAAATGCACAGAGATTACAAAAATTGTTAGTAATAGATTTCAACCAAAATTGATTCTTTATTTGTGGAATACATAAAATACATATTTCTGCAAAAACTTCATTGTGATATTTCTTACATGAATAAATTCTAATAAATTGTTAACATAATAATATTTTTTATATGAATAATTTATAATAAATTGTTAATATAATAAAGGAAAGAAATATTTCATAACTAAATTTGATATGGTAACATCTTGTCACTCTTGGTTGTGTTATTGAAGGATATTTTTTTTATTTTACTACCATTGTCCAAGCTTCATTTGTTTTTTATGGCTATTCTTGTCAATCTCGATTTGCCTTGATCTAAGGATTTTAATTGTTCTTGTGTCACATCTTCTTTAGCCCGATCCATCCAACTTGCCTTAGTCCATGGGCTAAGTGGGGGTTTTGCATCATGATCCGGGTTTGAGAGAAGAGGAGGTTCCTCTTCCACCAAACCTTGTTGTGTCGATCCTTGCTGAGATGAAGGGTCTTATTTTGATGGAATATCCCTAGTTTTCTTTGAATCTATTGATTTATCTCTAATTTCCTTTGGAATCACTTTTGTCTCTCCCATGGGATGGTCCAATTCAAGTGGATCTCCCTTGGTAATCAATTGATGTTCCTTTTTTTCTCCAACCCACCATGTTGGTTTTTATTAATGATTCCTATCTTGTCTAGGCCTTTTTGGGAAATTTGCTACTAAATGCCTTGTTTCATAGCAAGATCTACAACAAAAACGAAACATGTTCATAACCAAGATTTTGCGTCTAGGAGTAGTTTTCATATGTCAAAATTGTTTCTTCCAAAACCCTTTGTTGAAGTCCATTTCCACACATATTTGGGTGCATGTAGTGGTTCTTCGATTCTTTGTTTTAGAACTTATGTAATAATATCTTCCAAGGGCTTTGTCAATGGATCCAAGAGAGTGTGAACCCTGAAAATGCAAAGGTAGATTTGGATGTATAACCCACATAGGAGCCGAGAAAAGTGTATGTCATTAGATTGACGGATGAAGTGCATGATTTTATACATAATCCCAATTTTCCCCAAAACCAGGGTCCATAGTTTAAAATCAAATCCTTGTCTTCTGCAAGATCAAAATCAACAATGAAGAATCCATTTGCATAGAGATACAAAAAAATCCTCTTTTAACTCGAGTTTTAGGAGTTCAAAATCCATTTGTGTAGATCATATAAACGAGGCCAAAGACCATTAAAAAAACACACAAAATTATTAATAATGTAATAAACTTATTACACTACAACGTATTTCACTATAAAAATGGTTATGGTTGAAGCCTCCTAAACCAAAAGATAAAAAAACACAAAACACAAGACATGCTCCACAATATCATTATAAAAAACCTTAACAATATCATTATAAAAAACCTTACTCATTAAGAAGAGGAGGATTGAAAACACTCTGCTAGGGTTTAGGGTTTAGGGTTTCTGCTGCTCTGCTACAACTGTTCGCCTCATCGGGGTGCATGAATCTAAAGGAAGGAGGGTCGAGAGGCCCCTCCTACAGCAAGGCAACGACGAATAGAAGCATTGGAGAGGGCTCCAAGCATCCCACCTTCAAACCTCCTCCAGATCTACGCTCAAAGTTATTGGCCAAGGGAACCTTCAAAGACAAAGATATGGACATTGACTCAGGGAAAGCGCCAACACCCGAAAGTGCATCAAGACCATGGCTACCAAGCGAGTGTATTCCACAAGCACCACATGCCCCAAAATACATTATTATTTCACCTCACATTGAGGAACAGAAACAATATATGAGAGATTACACCTTAGTAGGCAAATCTTTAGGGCTCTGGCCCTCAGAATGGGACCTGATCAAATGGATACAACATTGGTAGAAGCCCAAGGGACATTATGAGATGCAACTGGGCTCCAAGGGTTTCTTCACCATCATCCTGCACAACCTAGAGGACCGAAACCGCATTTTTTATGGAGGGCCGTATTTTTTCAACTCAACGAGACTCTTCTTGAGGTTCTGGACAAAGAAATTTAGCCCTGAAACTGAAGACTTCACACATGAACTAGTGTAGATCAAACTATATTCCCTACCTCAGGAATTCTGGCTGGAGGAGGTTCTTGCAGGTATAGGCAACACCATTGGCATCTATGTTAAATCTTCGGAGGCCACTAAGCAAAGACAATACATTTCATATGCGTGTATCTTTGTATACCTGAATATAGCCAATCCTCTCCCAGGATCCATAGCCCTAGAATACTACATTGAGGACTGGATGCAAACCATTGAATATGAACATATTCCGTTCAAGTGCAGAAAATGCCATGAGCACGGACATCTTTTTAGAGACTACCCCCTCAATGCCGCAAACAAAGAGGGGTACTCAGATGCCGACAAAGACAAGGATGGCTTTGCTCAGGCGCCTGGAAAGCGCAGACAAGGAGGAAGAAAGCAGAAAACCCAGGAAAGTAAAGATCCATCCACTAGCAATAAATATGTGATCCTACAAGATCAACCGGAGAACCCCTCAGACCCCAAAGAGACGCAGACAGAGAAAAAACCCCAGCAAACATGAAAAGGGAAAGAAGGAGCACTAATGGAGTCAAACCCAAACAATTCCCCAATAGACCCCACAACTCGAATGGGGGATCAATGAGAAGCAGAGGATGGGGATGTAGAGATGGATCTTGACGAGCAAGAACTAGTAGGTGTTGAACTGGAGCACCTAGAGCAAGCGTATCGGCACCAGAAATTGTACACCATACCTCCAAATCAACTACAAAAAGTGCACAAGGTCTTCCTCAACTCCTCATCCGGATCCACATCCAGATCTAGTATGGGTTTGGGAATACAAGGGAATCAACCAAAGGACCAGTGCAAGCCTCAGAAAGATGAAAAGAAGAGAGGCAGGAAGTCGACGAACAAGCTCATACAAGAGATAGGTCACTTCATGGTGAACTCTGGTCAGATCCACCTCATCTCAAAAATATTCCCCCCTCTCCCCTCCCCCTCCTCCTCATGAAGATCATCTCCTGGAATATAAGAGGTCTCAACAGACGTAGCAAGCAAAAACTGCTACGAGATTTGATCTTAGCAGAGAAATTGGACATAATGATGCTCCAAGAAACAAAATGCGCTACTGAAGACATAGATAGGCTTCTCCCCTATTGTTGGAAGCAAGGGAAATTGATATCCACAGAGGCCATAGGCACAGTCGGAGGCCTAGTTGTACTATGGAACCCCATCACAACCATTATGGAAACCTTCATCACAACCAAATGGTCTATCACGGCCGCCTACAGGCTCATCAGCTCCAATAAACCTAGCCACCTCTCCAATGTCTACGGATCGGCCAACCTCAGGGATAAGAAAGGCTTCCTCAGTAACCTAGAGTACCTTTCTACCTTAACCAAGGATAACATATGGATTGTAGGGGGGGACTTCAACCTGATACGCAACCTAGATGAAAAAAAAAGGAGGAACCCAACGCCTGGAGCAAGAATAAAGCGACTTCCAAAATCTTATAGAGAACATTGACCTCATTGATCTAGAAACCCCCAATGGCACCTTCACCTGGACAAACAGGAGAACTAGAATACATCAAATAGCCTACAGATTGGATCAATTCCTAATATCGGACTCCCTCCTGTTGGAAGGCACAGCTCTTGAGGCAAGCATACTGGACTTTTAGGGGTCGAATCACTAGGCCATTCAACTATGGTTGGATGTGACAGCCACCCCGGGTCAGAAACCCTTTAGGTTTGAGCAGTTCTGGCTTAGCCACCCATATTTTCACAAAAATATCCATGAGTGGTGGATGGAGAAAGCGATACCTCACAGCTCCAAGATGTACCAATTCCAGCAAAAGCTCAAGAATCTCAAGCAACAGTTTAGACACTAGAACAGGCAAACCTTTGGCAATATTTTCAACTCCCAAAAGTAGCTGACAACTCAAATGAGCATGGTACAAAGATAGATCTGGGAGCATGGACTCAATGAATATCTTAAAACCCAGGAAGCTGTTATAAGCCAACAGTTGGGGGCCAGGAAATCCCAAGAAGAGATTCTGTGGAAACACAAATCTCGCATCCAGTGGCTCAAGGAGGGTGACCGAAACACTAATTTTTTTCATAGCTCCACCCTTCAATGATGACATACCAACCGAATCACGCAGTTAACCTCCAACAATGGCCAACTCATCCATTCTCATGAGGATCTGGAAAAGGAATTGGATTCTTACTACAAAGACCTCCTTGCGGAGCCCCTATAGAACAAATCTCAAGCCATTACCAAGGTCACGCAACACATACCCACCCTAATCACTCGGGAACATAACGCAGCCCTGCTCAGGCCCATTTCTCTCGAGGAAGTAGATCAAGCGCTCCAGGACACCCCCAAAGGAAAGGCTCCAGAATAGGATGGATTTACTAGTGACTTCTTCCATCAATGTTGGCAGATGATCAGGGAAGAGGTATGGGAAATCATTGAAGACTCCAGATCTTTAGGGAAAGTCCTCCCGACTCTCAACGTGACTTTCCTCACCTTCATTCCCAAAGAAGGGTAGATTAATCACCCCAAGCAGTTCCAACCCATCACTCTGTGCAACGTCATCTCTAAACTCCTAACCAAAGTGATCGCCAGACGACTCAAGCCCATCCTACCACTGATCATCTCTCCAAAGCAATTGGGCTATGTGGAAGGAAGGCAAATCCTGGACAGTGTCATACTAGTGCATGAAGTGATTCACTCCTTGCAGAAGACCTGCACGCCAGTTATGCTCCTAAAAATGGATCTCTCTAAAGCCTTTGACAAGTTAATATGGGAATACATGCGTGGAATGCTCCTTGCCTTTGGTTTCAACCACACTTGGGTAGAGTGGATTTTAAATCTTACCTCCTCTGCTTTCTTTTCTATCCTGATCAATGGGGTCCCATATCTTCCTTTTTCTCCCTCCAGAGGAATCAGACAAGGAGACCCTCTGTCCCCTTTCATTTTCATTATTATGTTTGAGGGTCTCAGTCGTTCCATTCACGCCGCCATAGCAAATAATTCGTTGACTAGTCTTCCCCTGCATGGTATTTCTCCCCCGATCTCTCACAACCATTTCGTTGACGATACCTTGATGATGGGCTCCCCCATAGTAAGGGAAGCCCACTCTTTCCTCTCTATCCTTCAAAATTTTTGTGATGCTTCAAGACTGGACTTTAACAAAGACAAGTCCCAGATTTTCTTCTTCAATACTCCAGCTCTGATTCAATGCCATATCTCTAAAATCCTTGGCTTCACCCGAAGCTCCCTTCCGTCCAAATACCTCGGCATCCCCTTGCTAGACAACGCCCTCAGGAATAGTTCGTGGGAGAATATTCTCTCCTCCTTCACCAAGAGGCTCTCTTCTTGGACCTACAGAGCCCTCAATATCCCCAGTCGCCTCATTCTCCTTAAATCTGTTCTTCAAGCCCTACCTGTCTATACCTTTTCTACTCTTGCGGCCCCAAACTTTGTCCTTACGACCATCTAAAACTTGCAAAGGAATTTCCTTTGGCAAGGCCTTAAAACAGGGAAAATATTAGCACTTATCAGCTGGGATAAACTCTGCAAACCCAAAGCTCAAGGTGGCCTTGGTTTAAGGGACCCCTCAGCCATGAACAAAATCCTAAGTGCTAAGGTCTCGTGGAGGTGGCTAAAAAAAACTCAAGATTTGTGGGCCAAGCTCTGGAGAAGGAAATATGCACCCAACATGGAGGAGAGAAACCTGATCAGATGGAATGGGGACAAACCTCGATCCCTAATTTGGGCGACATCCAAGAAGAATCGACACCTCATTACAAGTCACGCCTTCTGGGAAAGTAGAAATGGGAAAACAACTATGTTTTGGAAAGATTCGTGGAAGCAGTGGCCAATTCTGGAGCACAAAGATTGGACTGACACTTTCAGCATCCCATCCACACATGCAGTCCTGGAAAAAGTGGTAGACTACTAGAAGGACACCCCAACAGAGGCCACCTGGAGATGCTGGAATTCAAACAAGGAGTACCTGAATTTAGAGGCACACATGGACCTTTAGCCCTGGCTCAGCGAAATCAATAAACGGAAAATCCCCATTCGGACAGGTGAGGACATCCTGTGATGGGGATACTCACCAAGGGGCACCTTCAGCATAAAAGAGGCCTATGCCATTAAAACTCACTCAGATCCGTTTCCCCCAAGGAAGGAATGGAGCAAAATCTAGTCCTTGAAACACTGGCCAAAAATCAGTCTTTTCCTCTGGCTTGTTACTCATTCCAGCATTCTCACTTGGGATAACCTATCGAAAAGGGGTTTTGTTGGTCCATTCATCTATATTCTTTGTGGAGAAGAAGTCGAAACTACGAACCATCTCCTCAACACCTTCCCCTACACCACTCAAGTCTTGGATCAATGTGCGTTGATCATGCGCACCTCAGATCGCAAATGGGACAACATCATCGACACCATAGCTGAATGGAGAGACGAGGATTTTCAATGACCCCTTCTCAATTGCATTTGGAAACTTCTCCCAGGATTTATATTTTGGAAAATATGGATGGAAAGAAACAAAAGAATCTCCAGGAATGACCAGCTCCCTTGGCAACACTGTTGGAAACAAAAACGCCTCAACATTTTGGAAACTATCAGGCTACAACATTGGCATGATACGGATATAAATGGCCCTCCTTCAGAGAAAAGTATCCTTCAGCATTGGAAAGTCAATTTG
>ML824869.1:40240-51880 GCA_009831015.1 Picea engelmannii
GGGACACATGGAACTTGGAGGCGGTGCGAAGAGGCCAACATGGTGATGGCCATGTGACTACAGAGTGGCACACACCACCACCACCCCCATGCATTTAAATCTCCCATACGACGTTCCAAACACCATTAATCCTGGTGCGCTTGACCTCCTCATGTTGTCCCCTCCATGGCTCTGCTCAATGAATGTGCCATTACTCTACACATGCGACATCGCCTTCTTCTTCATCCGCGAAGCCATGCCTCATTCCAGCCTCCCTCCTTTGCAGCGCTCTCCTGCAACTAGATTTATCTCTAGCTCCTCCTTGTCCACCTGGGCTCTTCCCCTGCGCTTACCTTCTCCCCCTGGGCCATCAGAATTCCCAGACAAAGAAGCAAGCCAAGGAGAGGCTCACCCTACAACCACTCCGGCCTTAGTTGGTCCTCTTTCAGGTGCCTGCACCCTCCCCAGGCTCCTCCCCTGAGTCGTCCCCCTCGCACTCCTCGTAGTCTGAACAAGAACCATGCACCTTCTCCTCCCCTCCTGCTTCCCATCTTGAAGGGTTGGCACTCTCTGATAGTTCGCTGGGTTTTCTCACAGGACCCATCCTTGATCGAGCCTCTTCATCATGGGAGCCTCCTCCAGTACCACCAAATTCACCCGCCAATGCACCTGGGGCACCAGAGACCTCCTCCACTCGCCCACCTTTGGAAGCACCACCTTTTCTACAGGAAACTCATCCTGGGCCACACTCCTTTTTAGACTTAGTCCTGGACTCGCAATTGCAGGATAGCTTGGCCATCCTCCACGGGCTAGTCTTCGAGCTTCGCCAAGGCCTGGATGACCTCCAGTTTCGGCTAGAGATACTGGATGGGAAGACCTCTGCTCTCCTCCAAATCCTCTCCACCTTCCAGGGGGGCTTCCACTTCACACCAGATGCAGCGGGGGCAGCAGAGCACACTCATGCAGGTGACTCAAGCGAAAGGGGGCTTCCCACGAAAGATGGAGACTCGGGGCAAGCCATGCACATGGCCATGGAAGAGAAATACACGCCCAAAGAAGAAGAAACACCAGGTGAGTATGTTGCAGCAGGAATGGGCTTGCATGCACCCAGGGAAGTGGGAGGCACACGACCCGACGACAGATGGGAAGGGGGTGACTCAGAGGCCGCCACACATGAGAAGATGGAATGGAGGGGGGCAGATGTTGAAGAGAATCCCTGGGACCAAGCAACCTACGCCACATCTCCATCTGGATGGCTAGGTTACAAGCCAAGTGTATGACCAACACAAGGGTTCATATATCACCGTTTGTCTTAGGTTCAGTTTTTTACTATGGTTTTTAGTTTGCTATTTCTTAACTCTGCTTTCAGTTTCTATAAGACTGGTAGTCATTTTGATCCCAACACTGACTGGCTGAACTAGTTTCCCCATAAAGAAGTTCAATTATTACAGTACGACACTACTATACATTTTGTAACTCTTATTTTTTGAAGGTTCCTTATATATAAATTCTTACTTATAAAAAAAATAAAAGAAGAAGATTGGATCTGCATCCACTATTCATACTAGCTCCCACATAGTACCCATAACTAGCTTACGTGAGTAGCAAATTTACTAGGGGAGAAAGACAACTAAATAAAAATGAGTTGCCGCCCTACAATAAGATAAGTAAGTTTATTATAATTTTAATGGTTCGTCAACAAATTGCAAATTATTCTTACGCCGAAAGGCGTACACCTATTGACAATGGGCACAATTAATGATCTTTTAATCTTATTTAACCTTAAACTCTAATCTGATGGCTATGCATTGAAGATGCTGGCATATTCTTAGTCATCCTCCAAAATCAAAGGGTCAGATTTATTGTTCATAACTTTCTTGCATTTATCAAGACATCCATTAACATGTTTACTTTTGACATTTACCTAATCACATTAAAAAATTACTGTAAGGATATGTAATTGCCACGTTTAAATGATTAAATAGGATGCCAAACGTTTCATATTACCACAGACGGATTACAAATTACCACAAACGTTTTATGACACGCATTCTTAGCTGATCTTTCGACATTCTCAGCCGTGATTTAGCGGTTGTGCTAGTCCTTTTCTATTATCAATATATCTTATTTTTACAATTTCCATCCCCACACATATCACAATTTTAAAATGTCAATCAAAAAATACATTTTTATGCACATTGTTTTTACAATTTCTTTTCAGTTTTACATGCATAGTGTTATATGCTTGATTTTTTTTACGATAAACCATGCAAAATATTTATATTTGTATTTGAAAATGGTTAAAAAAAAGTTAATTATTTGAAATTGTTAAATTTAGAATCATTTTATTTAAAAACATAAAACCGTCCACCAAATTTATATGAATGTGTTAGCGTCAGAAGTCACTCCTGGATTGCTTGCAGGAGCAGAGCCTTACACCCATCAGTTTAATGTCACGATTTGTTTAAAAGGGGTGATCAAATGGAAGCAAACTTGGAACAGACGTCTCGGCTCAGAAACTAGGCCAAGCATGCACGGGTGAGTGAGGTCTTGATAAACTTCAAACAGTGAGTTGCAATAAGGGTGAGTAGATGGAAGACTTCATAAGAAGGGTGCAAGGGTCTGCTATAGGCGTCAAGCTTCTAACAGAATGTGAAAGAAGGCATTTGAAGACAAGATCTTCTTACTTTCAAATGCGGGAAACCAGAGAAAACGACAATGCAACGATAAATCATTTATCACAACATAACTGTGTTAATTCATGCGAAACATTCGATCATGAACTCTCCAGCAAGAGATGAAACATAGATGAAAAAGGAGAATTGTTTGTTATAAACCAAGAAGTCTCAAACATAGATACATAACCAGGAAACCAGAATGTTGCTGAAACTTTACAGCCGGGAGCTTAGCTCTACCATCGATAGATACAAAAATGGCGAACACGCCTTCATATACTCAGAACAACAACAACAGCAAAATCAAGACACTTCATTGAAAGCTTTGCGTCTGCATGGATTTCTGACAGTCAACCTCTGAAAGATCGTGCAACTTATGTCAGACACCATCTAACTCTTTGACAGTTCCAACGGCGAATCGACGTGCCTTTAATTCATTTCCGTGCTTTCCCATTAAGGCGGAGGCGATGTCTAACCACCACCAACCACTTCAATAACTGCTTCATTGGGATTGAGGATGGCCCGGCCAACTCGGCACCTTCTGGACGTGGAGGGCCTCCCACGCTGCCACCTGAAATAATTGACTGGCTCAAAAGATATGCGTGGAGGCCAGTGCGGAAAGTGGGGGCACGGGAATGGAGTGATGGAGCCAAAACAACGGGGAGTGGAGTAAGAAGCGATGAGGGAACGAGAGAGGTTACAGGGGAGCAGATGTGATGGACAGATTTTAGTGGGAGGCTGACGTGGAGGGAAAGAGACATGTGGCAGATGGTGTGTGGATGATGAGAAGGAAGGAAGACAACGCGAACCATAGAGGGGAGGTGGATGGATGACACATGGCAGCAGGAGAAAGGCGGTTATGGAAGATGACATGACGGGAGAGGGGTCCATGCTGGCTAAACACAGAGCAGCTGGAAATGATGGGGTTGCGCGAGCGCCGTTGATCCGGGCGCTAAGATCTCGGCCGTCGGAAAGTTGTGCCCCCGATTCCGGACCCCCCCCCTCTGCTTAAAGGTAGAAAGGCGGGGGGGGGTCCGGAATTTCTCTTATCGTCGTTGATCCGGGCGTGCTGATCTGGGCCGTTGAAGAGGTGCGCCCTATATTCCATACCCCCCCGCTTAAAGGTAGAAAGGTGCGGGGGGGGGTCCGGAATCCCACCTGCGCCGTTGATCCGGGCGCCGTGATCCGTGCCGTCCAAACTTGGCTTTCATTTAATCATGGGCGCGTTAGCACCCCGAACTTAGGACAAGTGGGTTTTTCACCCATTCTTTTGCATTCTAACCCGCTTACAAGAAATATCGCTAACATTTGGCTCCATGGGGGATAGAGTCGTCCCTGTGATTCTCTAAGAACTCTTTTGTAGATTCAGTGCCTTTGCTGTTGGGTTATGGAGTCATTTATTAGTCCGAAAAACAAAAACAGAAACAATATGTACAAAACGAAACAAAAAGAGCTAACTGTGGCTCACAAAAAACATTTCTTCAAGAAATGCCCATTTACTGGGCTGCTGAAAACTTCTTTGCCTTCCAGATCCTGCAAACTGTAAGTGTTCTTCGAAAATACTTTGAGGATCTTGAAAGGCCCGAACCAGAGGGCATCAAATTTACTGTGTTTTCCCTTGTCCTTCCTGGGTGCGTCCCACTTGAGTACCAAGTCACCCTGCTTGAATTCTTTCTTTTTGCTCTTCCTATCAAAAGCCTGCTTGATCTTCTGCTGATGGTTGTAGGCCCTATTCATGACCTGTTCTCTGATCTGCTGCACCTCCACCATTTGATGAATCCTTCTGATCACTTGGTTTGGTTCTCCTTCAAAGTCTTGGAGGAGATTTGCCACAGGTAAGGCGAGATGAGTGGGGAAAACGACCTCTATTCCATAAACAAGTTGGAAAGGTGAGAGACCCAGGGATTTCTTTGTTGTTACCCGATTAGCCCAAAGGGAAAATTTGAGCTTTGAGTCCCAGGCCCTCTGATTGTCCTCCAGTAGCTTTTTGATGAGCTTGATTAGGCTTTTATTGGAGGACTCTGCCAGTCCGTTTCCTTGAGGGTAGTATGGAGTGGAGTGAACCAGTGAAATCCCAAACTGTTCACAGAACTTGACCAGAGGCTCAGACCTGAAGGGGGTGGCATTGTCAGTGACAATCCTACTTGGGCAACCAAATCTGGCTATGATGTCTTCCAAGAGGTTGATGATTACTTTGTGAGAAGTGCTCCTGGTGGGGACAACCTCTATCCACTTGGTGAAATAATCATTCGCAGTGAGGATCCATCTGTGCTGACCACTTGAGGGAGGGTGAATCTCTCCGATGAAATCCAATCCTCACTGCTAAAAGGGTGTCGAAACTACTACAGGCTTTAATGGCAGAGATTTGAGTTGCTGGTTACCTGAGAACTTCTGGCATTTAATGCAAGCCCTGACTTCCCTGCAGACATCAGTAAACAAAGTAGGCCAGTAAAACCCATCCCGGAGGATTTTGTGGGCTGTGGTCTTCCAAAAATGATGACCTCCACAAAGGCTGCTATGGAAATCGAACATTACCTTCTGGGCTTGCAATGGGTCCAGACATCTTAACAGTATCCCCAGAGGGTCTCTCCAATACAAGGCTCGATCAATGAGACAATACCTGACTGCTTTGAGCTTCAACGCTCTGGCTCTACTCTTTCCTAATCCGTCAGGGGGCTTTAATTCTTGCAGAAAATACAAGATATCCTCGTACCAGGGACATGCTGCTAAAGGTATGATGATCTGAGAACTCCTGCTGGATGAATCAGCCTGCTCATTGATGAATTTAACCCCCAAAGACTTGCAATTGGATTCAGCCAGCAACTTGGCCAAACCTTGCCCCTTTATCAACTTGGTGGGCTTAATCTCCAGGTCAAATTCCAGGATCTTGGCGATCCATTTACCCCTTCTTCCATCTATGTCAGGCTGTATAAGAATGTCCTTCACAGAGGTTGAAGGGACATATGCAGTGATCTTTGAGTGAAAAACATAGATCCTGAAAGCTTTGAGATCTTTCACCAATGCATAGGCCTGCTTCTCCATGATCTCGTACCGGAGCTCAGCATCTCTCAATGCCTTGCTGTAGAAAGAAATAGGTTGCTCTCGTCCTTGATCATTTTTCTGCAACAATACTGCTGCTACCGAGTCATCAGAAGCAAATGAGAAAATCAGGAAATCTTTAGAATAATCAGGACTGATTAACACAGGTGCCTCAGTCAATGCTTTCTTTATTTGCGCAAAAGATTCCTTAGGTTCATCAGTCCATTTTATTTCATGGCCCTTCCTGAGCATGGCTGTGATATGTTTCACCAGCTCAACAAAGTTCGAGACAAATCTCCTCAGAAAGTTAACCTTCCCCAAAAATGCCTAAACCTCCTTCTTAGACCTGGGAAGTGACAGGGCCTGAATTGCTTCCACCCTACTTGGGTCAATCCTTACTCCTTCTGCTGACACTATGTGACCTAACAACTTTCCCTCCTGCATAGAAAACAATGATTTCTTGGGGTTTAAAGATAGGCCATACCTCTGACACTTCAGGAAAACCCTTTTTAAGTGGAGGCAGTACTCTTTATCAGTCTTGGAGAAGACTGTGATGTCATCCAGATATATCACCACAAACTGGTCCTTCTCCCCGATGAAGGCTATGTCCATGGCCCGCTGAAATGTTTCTCCTGCATTCATCAGTCCAAAAGGCATTTTGGCATACATGAATGTACCCCAAGGAGTGGTGAAGGCTGTTTTTTCTCTGTCCTTAGGCATGACTGATATCTGATTATATCCAGAGAAACCATCAATCATGGATATCCTGGATGCGCCAGTGACTCTCTGTAATATATGTTCCATGTTGGGCAGGGGATAATTGTCCTTTCTGGAACTTCTATTCAGTTTTTTGAAATCAACTCAAAGTATGATTTCCCCACTTTTCTTTCTCACCGGGACAAAATTGGCTACCCATTCAGAATATCTCAAGGGGACAATGATCTGGGCATCCAACAATTTCTTTACCTCTTTCTCCATGATAGGTAGCAACATGGGATTTATTTGTCTCAGCTTCTGCTTGAATGGCCTAGCCTCTTCTTTCAGTGGGATTTTGTGCTCGATGACTGATGTGTCATACGTTTTGAGGTCTTCGTAGGTCCATGCAAACACATCAGCAAACTCCTTCAGCAGCTTAGTATATCTGGCTCTTTGCTCCTCAGTCAAATTCCTTGACAACTTGACCAATTTAGGCTCCTCAGGTGTGCCTATGTTGCATTCAGCTGTGTCATCATTATCACCTAAAACTTTACCCCTCACTGCCACATCATTCCCATCGAACAATATTTCTAATGGGATTAGTCCTTTCGGAATGTGATTGCTCAGTAGCTGAATGATCCGGTGATCAACAATTTCATTCACAAATTCCCCGGAGTGATGGTCAACTTCCTCATCAGGATTCTCATCTATGTGCATTGTGGAAAAGTCATCAATGGACTGGAGAAATTTATCAATTTCTTGATCATCTTCAAACACCTTCCAGTGTTTGAAATTGTCCAGTATAGAAGGTCTATACCTTATTTCAACATCAGACCCAGCAGTGGGCGGCGTGGGAACCTCAAGCACGCTAGCCGTGAACGCCAAAAAATCGGCTGGAGCATTTTCTTCCCTTGGAATGAAAGAGATGTTAAAAGCCAGGAAGAAATTATCAACTAGGTCCCATACCTCGTTCCTGTAATTCTTGAGTCGAGGATGCTTAGCCTGATAAACATTTTTTACCTGCTGGACAATCAACTCTGCATCTCCAAACATAGCCATCTCTTTAATTCCCATTTCCCTGGCAGCTCTTAATCCCAGAACCAGAGCTTCATACTCTGCCACGTTATTGGTGACCTCGAATTCCAGCTTGTATAACAGAGATATGGTCTCTCGACAGGGTGATATGAATATCACTCCGGCACCTGCACCCCTACTAGAGGAAGCTCCATCAAAGAACATCTTCCAAACATAGGTGGTTGGAGGAGGGGCTTCCTGATTAAGAATGGGATGCTTTCTGATCTATAAAGGAGCCTCAGGGGTGTGGGTGAGCTGTAGTAGACTGGAGCCTAAATCAATATCCAAGGCATAGATGGGATGATTGGTAGGGTTGGCTTCATCACTGATTATGTAGGCTAGTTGGGATTCTCTGTATAGTCTCCTATGTTCCCCTCCAAAGACTGGAATGGTGGCATATGTGATATCCATCTGCAAGGTTTCCCCCAGCCTCTTTATCCAGGATCTTGACAACAGCATGCCAAACTTAGGGGGGACATCAGCCACCACAATATCCATGACCATGCTCTTCATGGGTAGCTGAAACAAGGAAACTACTAGGTCCTTGATGACTCCCAAACACTGAACCCTCCTGGAGTCAAAAGAATAGAGGTCATGATAGGCTCGGGTGACTTCCAGTCCTAATTCCTCCATGACAGTTTTGGGCATGAGGTTGTGGAAGGCCCCTGAGTCCATAAGGCAATTATGCAGCACTTTGTCATGTATGTTTAGGGATGTGTAGAAGGGAGGGGATGAATCGTCTCTGTCTTCTACCATGGGACCTAGGACAACTGCAGGCCTTTCATCTTGGAGGTTTATGGAGTCTGTGAGAGGGTATGAGGCTTCATATTTCAACAACTCAGAGAAGCGCTTTTTGAATTCCCCATGTTTAATTAACTCAGTGAGTGGCACAGGGATTCTAATATTTTGAATCTCATGTTCGAAATTGAAAGAAGACATAGGCTTTGGGATTTCTCTAATTTCAGGAACATGATTATGGACAATGGGAGAGAGAGGTTGAGCCTTCTTACCTCTGTGAGGGTCTGCTACTTCATTGGCAGGTTTCTCTGTTCTATGGGATTGCTCAGGAACTTCAGGTGCTGCTATCCTTTTGTCGGACCTCAGGTTGTACCTGCCTCGACCGCCACTAGCTTTATCTCCCTTGCTCAATTCATTTAGCTGACCATCCATGAGAGATTCTTCATAAGCAGTCTGAGTGAGATGAGGAAAAGGAGGAGTGTCTTCTAAGAAGTGGATTTTAGACTCATGCTCGTCTGTTTCCCTTTCTTCTTCATCAGCGACCAGATTGTTCTGAAAGGGAGCCTAGATTCTCTGGTCTTCTCTGTCTCTTCCTTTCTCTCTGTGCATAGTCGGGGGAGCAATATTATTTGGCCTCCTGAAACCCCCTTTATTTTCGGTGTTCTGAGGGCCCTTATACATTTTCTTCCTTTCCACCTTCAATATTTCCACCTCCTCCTTAAGGAAGTTCATTACTTGGGTCAGCTCATTTACTTGAGGGTGGGGTAGTGATGGGCCGGAAGTTGAGGCTTCCAACTTTTCCTTTCTTCTGTCTATGTCAGCCTGGTTTCTCAGTCTGTCAGCTGCTAGTATGTTTAATTCCACTTCTATAGCTGCATCTTGCATCTGAGCTAAGGAGGTGGCTCTCCTTTCTCTTAATAAGAGACAGAAATCAGGGTCAAATGTGCCAGCATAGGAAATTTGAGCAGAGGCCTCTGAGGGTTTAATCTCTGCAGGAATCTTGTTATACATTTTATTGAATCTTTTGGAGAAGTCAAAGACAAACTCTCCATCCATTTTCTTCAGAGCCCCAAACTCTGTCATGTAATACATATAATCCTTCCTGTCTCCCCACTGTCTCAGGAAAACACCATCTAGAGCCTCAATTCCAACAATAGATCCGGGGGCTAGTCCTCTAAACCATTTCCTGACCTCACCCTCCAGGCTTTGGACAAAGACTCTCATCTAGACATCTTCATTTTCGATATTCAGGTTGTCTGCATAACTATAAAAAGAAACCAAGTGTTCCTCAGCAGTTATGTCTCCCTCTCCACTGAACTTGGGCATGTACTTCAAGTAGTCTCCAGCAGGGAGAGGATTCATAGGATGTGGTAGGATTAAAGGAGCATATCTAGCGGCAACTATGGCGTCCATCCTATTCAGAGGGGGATTAGCGCCAGCCATAGGAATATTAGGTAGAGGATAACTAGGAGGAGAAGGAGTATGGACGGGAGATGTTGGAAAAGAGGTTCTTGGAGGAGACAACGGAGAAAACAGAGAGAGAGCCAAGGGACCTGAGTGTGCAGATGCTTCTCTCTGTGCAGTAGTAGCAACAAAAGGAGGGGTGGTGAAACCTTCAGAAGCTTGAGGTCTGTGATGAGGCATGACCTTCAGAGAGGGGGGAGTGATAAGGATCTCTCTTTCTGATACCAGACCAGGAGGAGAAAACTCAACAGGATAAACTCCCGAAATTCAGAAAACGGGAAACTTCGGAGGAAGGACGACTAGGAAGCGGCGAATAAGAAAATGGAGTTCTCACAGAAGGGGAGGGTGTATTACCTGTTTCAACGATGGAAACTTCTTTTGCAAAGCTCTTTCCCTTCCTGTGCATCGCTTCCGAGTCAACTTCTGGTGTAACTAAAGGAAAGTGTGGATTAGACCTCGTGTGTTTACCTCTCGAAGCCACAGTTGATAGAGCAGGTTCTCCCCAGTGGAGTCGTCGCAATGGAGTCGCCAGGTGCACAGTAGCAATATTCAAGTTCTGATATCTGATGCACCTTCAGAATTAGTTGATCTTTGTCGTTCAAATCCAGGGAAAATATTCAACTTCGTCCCCGGCAACGACGCGAGAAATGTTAGCGTTAGAAGTCACTCCTGGATTGCTTGTTGGAGCAGAGCCTGACACCCATCAGTTTAATGTCACAATTTGTTTAAAAGGGGTGATCAAATGGAAGCAAACTCGGAATAGACGTCTCGGCTCAAAAACTAGGCCAGGCATGCACGGGTGAGTGAGGTCTTGATAAACTTCAAACAATGAGTTGCAATAAGGGTGAGTAGATGGAAGACTTCATAAGAAGGGTGAAAGGGTCTGCTATATGCGTCAAGCTTCTAATAGACTGTGAAAGCAGGCATCTGAAGACAAGATCTTCTTACTTTCAAATGCGGGAAACCAGAGAAAATGACAATGCAACGATAAATCATTTATCACAACATAACTGTGTTAATTCATGCGAAACATTCGATCATGAAATCTCCAGCAAGAGATGAAACATAGATGAAAAAGGAGAACTGTTTGTTATAAACCAAGAAGTCTCAAACACAGATACATAACCAGGAAACCAGAATGTTGCTAAAACTTTACAGCCGGGAGCTTAGCTCTACCATCGATAGATACAAAAATGGTGAAAACGCCTTCATATACTCAAAACAACAACAACAGAAAAATCAAGACACTTCACTGAAATCTTTGCGTCTGCATGGCTTTCTAACAGTCAACCTCTGAAAGATCGTGCAACTTATGTCAGACGCCATCTAACTCTTTGACAGTTCCAACGGCGAATCGACGTGCCTTTAATTCATTGCCGTGCTTTCCCATTAAGGCGGAGGCGATGTCTAACCACCACCAACCGCTTCAATAACTGCTTCATCGGGATTGAGGATGGCCTGGCCAACTCGACACCTTCTGGACATGGAGGGCCTCCCACGCTGCCACCTGAAATAACTGACTGGCTCAAAAGATATGCGTGGAGGCCAGCGCGGAAAGTGGGGGTACGGGAATGGAGTGATGGGGCCAAAACAACGGGGAGTGGAGTAAGAAGCGATGAGGGAACGAGAGAGGTTACAGGGGAGCAGATGTGATGGACAGATTTTAGTGGGAGGCTGACGTGGAGGGAAAGAGACACGTGGTAGATGGTGTGTGGATGATGAGAAGGAAGGAAGACCACGCGGACCATAGAGGGGAGGTGGATGGATGACACATGGCAGCAGGAGAAAGGAGGTTATGGAAGATGACATGACGGGAGAGGGGCCCATGCTGGCTAAACACAGAGCAGCTGGAAATGACGGGGTCGCGCGAGCGCCATTGATCCAGGCGCTAAGATCTCAACCGTCGGAAAGTTGCGCCCCCGATTCCGGACCCCCCCCCCCTCCGCTTAAAGGTAGAAAGGCGGGGGGGGTCCGG
>ML824870.1:3783-32926 GCA_009831015.1 Picea engelmannii
CCCAAGAATTACTTGATCCCAACTTAAACAAATCAGGTAATAAAAAATAAAGTTGCAGGACCTACCTCTGTTGCAACAACAATTTCATAGAAGTCATGTAGGACCATGTTTTTCATAAGATTAGTGTTAATAACAATAGGTTTTCCAATAGTGAGTGTCCCTGTCTTATCAAATATAATGCAGTCCACCCGTGTACAGCAAAATCTCCATTCATCAATGAACCTTTTCTTTTAAAAGACGAACATAACCAAACTCAAAGAAGTACTTCTCTAACTCTAGAAACCTAGTTCATATTCAAACAACAAAAAGGTCTTTTGCCAATATATCACTAACTTTATGTGCACTCTCAAGTGCCTTTCCCCCTTTGATGAGAAAACCTTGTGTGGAACCTACTCCAGTACCCACCATGACTGCAGTGGGTGTTGCAAGGCCCAAAGAACAGGGACAAGCTATAACCATGACAGATATGCCAAACTTAAGAGAAAGCTCAAAATCATCCATGGAAGAAGGGATCCAAGACTTGGGATATGAACCAAACTTACCTACTACAAACCATGCTAGCCTGGTAGTAAAGGAGATCACAATAACCTACAAGTGTGTTGAAGTAACAAAGTGCATTTTCATATGCACCAAAACTTATAGATAGTTGCAGTTCACATATTTTGATAGAATATACATGTGGGGGTTTGAATCCCCATTCTTATTTATCAGGGCTTCCCAGGTCTCTTCCACCCCCTTCCTTCAACATGGGTGCATCATTTATTATGTACTTAGTTCAGTCACAGTTGAGATGTACTTCAAATTTTAACACCCATATATATGTATATGAGACTGATTATGTCATATTAATATATTCTTGCCATGGTTTCTTGCACGATGTTGTATTCGAGACTTATTCATTGTCTCACTATTTATATCATGAGTTATCTCAACAAGTATGGGTATGCCTACCTTGTCCCATTGAGATCATGTAGCTCACCACCTTGTGACCCTTTTTTTGACAAGTAATTTTTTGTGGCCTCTTCGATGGTTGCACCTCTATTTTTTCCTGTGGAATTTTTATCTGTGACATGGATATGGATATCTATTTTTCGCCTCTATTTTTTTCCTAGAAGTACTACACACAGAGTAATCTATCAAGAAATTATTTATTTTCTTAAAACGTCTTGCTCCTTCCCATAGCTAGTTTTCATCGAAGTTGAAATTCTTGCATTTCATTTTCCTCTTGCATGGTTTAAAGAGTCGAGTCAAAATTCCATCAGTTTCACGACCACTCCTTTGAGTAACAACAACCTAAAATCAAGCGCTAATTAAAATTTATCTAGCAACTTTTCTAGGGATCTTCAAGCCCATCTTAGCTTAGGTGTAGAGATTTGGAATAGGATTGTAAGAATAACTTTCCAAAGTTGCTAAACAAACATAAAGCCTTGAGTTACGGAGTGAAATCCAGTTGCTATATCACTGAATTTGGGAGGCCCTTCTAACACAAGGGTCAATCACGAGGTCGCATTGGGGCCCTCAGAGTAATCAACCCTGAATTGTTGGCCTTGGTGTCAATTGTCAAGTGTCCCCCCTCTCCTTTGGTATAGTAGGTGGTACCATAGAAGCCATAATATTTTAGACTTCCTACACAAGGTGACAACATAGGGAAGGTGGTGTTGTACCTGGGATCGATGTTGGCTAGACTCACTCTGACTCCTTGGAGTGTTTCCCACTTCTTGGTGAGGTAACTTGCACCAGGGCATTAGTTCGTTAAGCAGGTTTTCAATGTAAATTTCCCACCCACCAAAACTCAGCCCCTTCACGCATCGATTCTGCGATGTTGGATTCCATCACCAACTATTGCTTCTTTGTGAGAAGGTTTGTTTGCATGCTCGAATCCTAGACTAATTAGTGTGTGTTTTTTTTTCTCCTTAGTTGGCCCTAGGATTGAGTTTGTGTCTAATGGCATCAGTTCCAGGTTAATTCCTCATTTGATCAATACAAAATATGGATACCATTAAAATAAAAGGTAATAAATATGTAACAAATAGCTCATACCTAACTTACGTCTTATAATTCTCCAACATTGTTCTTTACACTTAGTGCAACAAACACCAAATGGAATGGTTTACACAAAGTCAATGGAGAATGTTATTGGAAAATTCAAAATATTATCATAAACCCACATCTCACATATTTGTACATGCACCATAGATTCAAAATCTTTCATGAAGAGGTCCGAGATAAATGCCTCCATGCAAAATTGTCCACATCAGAATTGTCCATGTCCTTGATGGAAATATATAAAATTCCCTTAAAGATATTTTAGTCCTTGTCCTACCTAAAAAAAATGATCCCATTCTGGAAGTGGTTAAAGACTAATTTTAACCCCCCTCTATCTGGTAAATTCTACTTCTTATACTATCCTTCCCCTACAATACAAAGTGTTGTCTACCTTTTCTCGAAAATAAGTGAGGTTCCTCTTCTTTCTCCCAACATTCTCCCAATTTCTTGGACAGTAATACATGCAACCTCAAAACTAACGTTTAGGGAAACTAAAATCCAATCATGAACCGGGAGTGAATCGGGAGTGAGGAGTTCTCTAGCTAAAATACTATGCCAGAAATCCAACAAAGACGACGGTTCCTCAATCTGAGTCTCGTTTTTCGTTTTATGCCCAGTTGCAAGTCGCATCCCAAACCATTTCGGGGAATCTTGGCAATTGCTCCTTGGAGTATAAAAGCCTAACGAAGCAACATTTTTGAGTTCCATGAGATGTTTCATGCTTGTTTATCCATGGACTAGGTGACCACATTGTCCATCCAATCGTGAGGCATGGTTTCATAAATTAGACCCCTAAATCCAAATGTTACATTGCTTCTTACTGAGCAAAGCACTATTTATCGAAATCGATGAAAAAAACAACTTTCGAGGGGTTGGAACTGAGAGAGATGGGTGCTATAGCTAATATCCTATGTCAAGAATCCAACAAAGACGACGGTTCCTCAATCCGAGTCTCGATTTTAATTTTATGCCGAGTTGAAAGTCGCATCCCAAACCATTTCGAGGTCCCTTGGCCAATTCCCGCTCAAGGCATAAAAGACTAACGGAGCAACATTTTTGAGTTCCATGAGATGTTGATAGCTTGTTTAGGCATGAAATAGGTGACCAAATTATCCATCCTCTCCTGAGGCATGGTTTCGTAAATTGGACCCCTTAATCGAAATGTTGCATTGCTTCAAACTGACCAAAACACTAGTTCTCAAAATCAATGAGTAAATCAAATTCTGAGGCATGGAACCCAGGAGTGAGGGGTGGTATATCTGAAATCCTATCCCATTAATCATCAAATTTGATGGTTCCTTAATCTGATTCTCTATTTTCATTTTATGCCCAATTGCAAATCGCATCCCAAACCATTTCAACGACTCTTGGCCAATTCCTCCTCAGGGCATACAAACCTAACGGAGTAGCATTGTTGAGTTCCATGAGATGATGCAATATTTTTTAGGCATGGAATAGGTGACTATATTTTCCATCTGCTCCCGAGGCACGGTTTCATAAATTGGACACCTTAATCCAATGGTTGGTTTGCTTCAAACTAAGAAAAACACTAGTTTTCGACATCAATGAGTAAAGCAAATTTCGAGGCATGGCACCTGAGAGTGAGGAGTGATCTAGCTGAAATCCTATCCCATGAATCCATTGGAATCCTTGGTTCCTCAATCCGAGTCTTGGTTTTTATTTTATGTCCATTTGCAATTCGCATCCCAAACCATTTCGACGACTCTTGGCCAATTCCTCCTCAGGGCATAAAATCCTAACTAAGCAGCATTTTTTAGTTCCATGAGATGTTGCATGTATGTTTAGGCATGGAATAAGTTACCACATTTTCCATTCACTCCTGAGGCATGGTTTCGTAAATTGGATCCGTAAATCCAAACGTTGCATTGCTTCTTACTGAGCAAAGCACTAGTTATCGAAATCGATGAAAACAACAACTTCCGAGGGGATGGAACTGGGAGTGAGGGGTGATCTAGCTAAAATCATATGACAGGAATCCAACAGGGATGGTGGTTCCTCAATCTAAATCTTGGTTTTCATTTTATGCCCAGTTGCAAGTCGCATCCCAAACCATTTCGGGGACTCTTGGCAATTCCTCCTTCAGGGAATAAAATCCTAATGGAGAAACATTTTTGAGTTTCATGAGATGTTTCATGCATGTTTAGACATGGAATAGGTGACCACATTTTTCATCCTCTCACGAGGCATGGTTTCATAAATTGGACCCCTAAATCCAAATGTTGCATTGTATCTTACTAAGCAAAGCACTAATTATCAAAATCAATGAAAAAAAAAAACTTTTGAGGGGTTGGAACCAAGAGTGAGGGATTCTCTAGCTAAAATACTATGCCAAGAATCCAACAGAGATGATGATTCCTCAATCAGATTATTGTTTTTTGTTTTATGCCCAGTTGCAAGTTGCATCCCAAACAATTTTGGGGACTCTTGGCCAATTCCTGCTCAGGGCATAAAAGATTAACAGAGCAACATTTTTGAGTTTCGTGAGATGTTACAAGCTTTTTTAGGAAAGGAATAGGTGACCAAATTATCCATCCTCTCCCGAGGCATGGTTTCATAAAATGGGCCCCTTAATCCAAATTTTTCAATGCTTCGAACTGAGCAAAACACTAGTTCTCGAAATCAATGAGTAAATCAGCTTCTGAGGCATGGTTTCCAGTAGTGAGGGGTGGTCTAGCTAAAATATTATCCCAGTAATCCATTGAAGTCAAAGGTTCTTTAATATGAGTCTCATTTTTTTTTATGCCCAGTTGTAAGTCTCATCCCAAACCATTTCGAGGACTCTTGGGCAATTTCTCCTCAGGGCATAAAAACCTAATGTAGCAGCATTTTTGAGTTCTGTGAGATGTTGCAAGATTATTTAAGCATGGAATAGTTGACTATATTTTCCATCCGCTCCTGAGGCATGATTTCATAAATTGGACCCCTTAATCCAAATGTTGGTTTGCTTCAAACTGAGCAAAACACTAGTTTTGGAAATCAATGTGTTATCACTCCAGAAAACTCTCCTAGGCTGTATCTCAGAGATGCCTGGTAACTTAACCTTTTTGTAATTATTTTCTCAATAATGGGTGTGGGTTTGGATCAAGATGAATATCTAAATCACTGGATTGTATCTTCAAGATAGTCTAGCTATATTCATGCAGTACAAGGCCTTCAAGAGCTATTATCAAATAGGTTTGTAGATAAAATGGATAAGAAAACCAATCAATTAACTAGAACATATATAACAATATATATGATGGGTCAACAAACTAGCAAAGGATGCTTATGATTCTTTCTTAATAATCAAAGGTAAGATGACAGTTACCATGGGACCTTTAAACATAGACAAAGAAATGATTTCAACTCATAGGCATAGAAAAAGATAAAGAGAGTCTGATAATAACAATGAAAGAAGCTTCCAGGCTTAATATATTAAAGAAAGTGTCTTTATCATAATAACAATGGATTACATAACTCAAAATTGAACCATTTGTTCATCAAATGTTCTAGACTTTATAGCCCTTTACAAACAGTTTCAAGATCCTATACTACTGGATCGAATTTTTCCTAAAATAGAAAATCAATAACTGGCCCAAGAAAATAGGAAAAGATCCTATAAACTAGGTCAATTCAAATCATCGAATGATCTTTATGTTATTCAGATTCTTTGGCAGGTGTAGTGAGCCTTCCGAGCCTACTGGATTTCATGTGATATGGGAGGAATCGAACATGACACCTGTTGACAATCAAACAACTTTATATCCTTGAAAATAACTAACTGTTTTTTACCCTTTTGTCTTGTAGAGCATCTCTAAAACCAAAAAAAACTCTTGATAAGGATGTCATTAATTATTTTCCATCGATTAGAACCATTTCTGAGGCTTTTGGACAAGGAAAACTTGGACCTGTGAAAAAATATTAACTTTATGCCTTATCAGTGCTTTCGGTAGCTAGAGTAGACAGAATTCGGACCAATTAGCTACCGAAAGCTCTGCTTTTGGTGGCTAATGAACAATCGATATGTTTTCCTAAGCCACCAAAACCTGAGACTATTGAAATTATCAAAATTTCAAAAATACCTTTAATCTTAGCTCAAAAATGCCTTAGGGCTAATCTTTTAAGGTTTCTGCATCTTGCTCAAAGGCTGTAGGGTTATTTGTTGCCTCTGGTTCATTACACTGAACTACCACCTCTGCTAGGGTTTCAAGAGTAGCATGTGTTTGAGCATGGTGTTTTGAAGACACAGCTTGTTTCCTCAAAGCCTTGACCTTTTTCTTCAAGCCCTGAGCTACTCTCCATAAGTTGTTGTAGTCTTTTACAATCTTGTCCTTCTTTTTCTTTTCCTTTATGCTTTCATGAGATAATCTTTCCAAGGATGAGTTGCTTTCTACAAAGTTCTTCGATAGGGTTTCATACCTGGTTTTGATTACCCTTTCTAGCACTTATTACTCGTCTAACTTCTTCTTAAGCTCCTTGATTTCCTTTGATTTACTCTGCTTCACTTGTTTTCTAGATGAGGCATCTGCAATTTGTGGTTCTTTTTCTTCTTGAGGTGTAGGTGATGGAAGGTATTCATAACTTGTTGTGTATATATCTACAAAAACAAAATTTTCATGCCCTGTGGTGACTGAATCCCCATTCCCTATTTCAATCTGGTGCTCTTCATCCTTCGAGTCTGTGTAAGGAAGATTAAGAATGCTTTTGTTCACTGGGGATTCTTTGGCCTTTTCTTTTTCACTGTTGAAATTCAATTTCTTCTTAGTTTTATTTAGCTTAGAGGAAGGAGAGGGTTGATTAACTGGAGTTGGAGAGATATCTCTCCTCCTCCTCTTTCCACTTCTGGGAGTAGAAGACTTCTTGGAATGAATACTCTTTTTACCCTCTGCTTGTACCTTAGTTTGGAAATCATTCCAGAACAAGAAGTAATTCCACTCTTTGCCTTTTCTTTGCAACAACTCACAAACCAAAAGTTTAATCAGACTGTGGTGGGATAATCTACCTGCAACTTTATTGGGTTTGGCCTTGACTTGATGATCCATTTTGGATAATCTTCTATGGAGAAAATAGGGCAGATTGAGTGGGTTTCTAGCAGTCAAATGATTTATGAGTTTAAAATGGTAAATCATCACTCTGTTATATCGCCCTTCACAACTTATATAGACCATTATGGATTTTAATAACTACTTCCATTTCTCTTCAAGGAAAGACACAGGGATGTCTTTCTTTCATATCAAACCCCTATGTTCTGGTTTCAAATAAGACCTGAATTCAACATTCTTAGTGATAGTAGTTTTAAACCATTTTTCTCCAGTTCTGGGAAGCTCTGTCACTTCGGCTATGAGGGCTTCATCTATCTCAAATTCATCCTGACCTATGATTGCTTTATTTCCATTTAAATTAAGGGCAAAGGCCTCTTCCACCTGCTGATGAGAACTCTATAATTTTTTGCAAAAATTATAACACCCTGCATCCTTGAACAGTTGACATACCTCCGAGTGTGATTCCAAGTAATTGATGTCGTCGAGCTCTTTCCTTAGGGTTGACCCTCCTTTCTTCATCTGCCACAATACTTTTGTTCACCTGTGATCAAAGAAACGGATTTCGGGGGAGAGTTACACAACATATAGCTAGGGAGATTCGGCTCAGTTGTGACAAAAAAGAGAAAACAGAGGTGATCTTTAGAATGTGGCACTGATTACAAGGGATGCAGCAGAATGGTTTATGATTTGCAGTAATCATGGTCGATAAATGTAATGATGGAAGGTACATAAGCATATGGATTGATGATACAGCAATCCTGAAAAGATTCGCTTATATCATACAAAGATCAGCTCTCAATCATGAATGGTTCATTTTCTTGTCTTTTCGGTGGATAATTTGCAATTATAAAACTTCAAACCCGATGGTTGAAACGTGTGAAAGGACGTGTTGAATCCTCCCCTGCTTCTATGAATTCGGTGGCTAAAATAACCATGAATTCCTTTGTTTAAGCTACCGAAAGCTAAGGCTTTCGGTGGCTAATGAACAATCGAAATGTTCGCCTAAGCCACCGAAACCTAAGATTTGAATTAGATCAAATATAAACTAAACAAAAGTTTATTTTAACTTTATTACATGCATAAATCTTTCAAAAATGAGATTTAAAAAATTAATAATGTATTTTTTAGAAGACATCCTATCGTCTAAAATGAAATAACTCGATTGATTTATTTGAGGAGATAAAACAATGATTAAAGAAACTTTTGAGTCATGGCACCTGAGAGTGAGGGGTGCTCTAGCTGAAATCCTATCCTAGGAATCCAATGGAGTTGGCGGTTCCTCAATTCGAGTCTCGTTTTTCATTTTATGCCCAGTTGCAAGTCGCATCCCAAACCATTTCGGGGACTCTTGGCCAATTCCTCCTCAGGGCATAAAATCCTAACTGAGCAGCATTTTTGAGTTCCGTGAGATGTTGCATCCTTGTTTACGCATGGACTAGGTGACCACATTGTCCATCCACTCTCAAGGCATGGTTTCATAAACTGGACCCCTAAATCCAAATGTTGCATTGCTTCTTACTGAGCAAATCACTAGTTATCAAAATCGATGGAAAGAAAAACTTTCTAGGGGTTGGAACCGAGAGTGAGGGGTGCTCTAGCTAAAATCCTATGACAGGAATCCAATAGAGATGGGGGTTCCTCAATCCGAGTCTTGGTTTTCATTTTATGCCCAGTTTCAACTCGCATCCCAAACCATTTCAAGGACTCTTAGCAATTCCTCCTTGGGGCATAAAATCCTAACGGAGAAGCATTTTTGCGTTCCATGAGATTTTGCATGCTTTTTTAGGCATGGACTAGGTGACCACATTTTCCATCCGCTCCCAAGGCATGGTTTCATAAATTGGACCCCTAAATCCAAATGTTGCATTGCTTCTTACTGAGCAAAGCACTAGTTATCGAAATCAATGAAAAAAACAACTTTTGAGGGGTTGGAACTGGGAGTGATGAATGATATAGCTAAAATACTATGCAAAGAATCCAACAGAGATGACGGTTCCTCAATCTGAGTATTGGTTTTAGTTTTATGCCCAGTTGCAAGTCGCATCCCAAACCATTTCGGGGACTCTTGGCCAATTCCCTCTTAAGGCATAAAAGATTAACGGAGAAAATTTTTTGAGTTCCGTGAGATGCTGCAAGCTTGTTTAGGGATGGAATAGCTGACCAAATTATCCATCCACTCCCGAGGAATGGTTTCTTAAATTGGGCCCCTTAATCCAAATGTTGCATTGCTTCAAACTGAGCAAAACACTAGTTCTCGAAATCAATGAGTAAAGTAACTTTCGAGGCATGGAACCCAGGAGTGAGGGGTGGTATAGATGAAATCCTATCCCAATAATCCATCGAAGTCGACGGTTCCTTAATCTGTGTCTCGGTTTTCGTTTTATGCCCAGTTGCAAGTCACATCCCAAACCATTTCAGGGACTCTTGGCCAATTTCTCCTCAGGGCATAAAAACCTTACGGAGCAGCATTTTTGAGATCCATGAGATGATGCAAGATTGTTTAGGCATGAAATAGGTGACTATGTTTTCCATCTGCTCCCGAGGCACAGTTTCATAAATTGGACCTCTTAATCCAAATGTTGGTTTTTTTCAAAATGAGCAAAACAGTAATTCTCAAAATCAATGATTAAAGCAACTTCTGATGCATGGCACCCAGGAGTGAGGGGTGATATAGCTGAAATCGTATCCAATGAATCCATCGGATTCGAAATCTCCTCAATTCGAGTCTCGGTTTTCGTTTTATGCCCAGTTGAAAGTCGCATCCCAAACCATTTCGGGGACTCTTTAGTTCCATGAAATGTTGCATGCTTGTTTAGGCATGGACTAGGTGACCACATTGTCCATTTTCTCCCGAGGCATGGTTTCGTAAATTGGACCCCTAAATCCAAATGTTGCATTGCTTCTTACTAAGCAAAGCACTAGTTATCAAAATCGATGAAAAAAACAACTTATGAGGGGTTGGAATTGGGAGTGAGGGTTGATCCAGCTAAAATCCTATGAAATGAATCCAAAAGAGATGATGGTTCCTCAATCCAAGTTTCGGTTTTCATTTTATGCCCAGTTGCAAGTTGCATCCCAAATCATTTCAGGGACTCTTGGCAATTCCTCCTCGGGGCATAAAATCCTAACTGAGCATCATTTTTGAGTTCCATGAGATGTTGCAAGATTTTTTAGGCATGGAATAAGTGACTATATTTTCAATCCGCTCCTAAGGAATGGTTTCATAAATTGGTCGCTTAATCCAAATGTTGCATTGCTTCAAACTGAGAAAAACACTATTTCTCGATATCAATGATTATAGCAACTTCTGAGGCATGGAACCCATGAGTGAGGGATGCTATAGATGAAATCCTATCCCAGTAATCAATCATATTCGACGGTTCCTTAATCTGAGTCTCAATATTCATTATATGCCCAGTTGGAAGTCACATCTGAAACTATTTCAGGGACTCTTGGCCAATTGCTCCTCAGGGCATAAAAACCTAACGGAGAAACATTTTTGAATTCTATGAAATGTTGCAAGTTTTTTTAGACGTGGAATAGGTGACTATATTTTCCATCCGCTCCCAAGGCACAATTTCATAAATTAGACCCCTTAATCCAATTGTTGGTTTGCTTCAAACTGAGCAAAACACTAGTTCTCAAAATCAATGAGTAAAACAACTTTTGAGGCACGGAACCCGAGAGTGAGGGGTGCTCTAGCTGAAATCCTATCCAAGAAATCCATTGGAGTCGACGGTTCCTAAATCTGAGTCTCGGTTTTCATTTTATGCCCAGTTTCAAGTCGCATCCCAAACCATTTCAGGGACTCTTGGCCAATTCCTCCTCAGGACATAAAATCCTAACTAAGCAACATTTTTTAGTTCCATGAGATGTTGCATGCTTGTTTAGGCATGGAATAGGTGACCACATTGTCCACCCTCTCCCGAGGCATGGTTTCATAAATTGGACCCTTAAATCCAAATGTTGCATTGCTTCTTACTAAGAAAAGAACTAGTTATTGAAATCAATGAAAAAAACAACTTTTGAGGGGTTGGAACTGGGAGTGAGGAGTGCTCTAGCTAAAATCCTATGCCAGGAATCCAACAAAAATGATGGTTCCTCAATATGAGTCTCGGTTTTCATTTTATGCCCAGTTGCAAGTCACATCCCAAACCATTTCGGGGACTCTTGCCCAATTCCCGCTCAGGGCATAAAAGACTAACGGAGCAACATTTTTGAGTTCCGTGAGATGTTGTAAGCTTGTTTAGGCATGGAATAGGTAACATAATTATCCATCCTCTCCTGAGGCATGGTTTCCTAAATTGGCCCCTTAATCCAATTGTTGCATTGCTTCAAACTGAGCAAAATACTAGTTCTCGAAATCAATGATTAAAGCAACTTCCGAGGAGTTGGTGTAACACCCATGTTTCCCCTAGCTTGTAATTAATCATAAAATAGGATTACCATGCTAAGGCATGTGGAAAATGTAAATGTATTATTGTTAAACTACCCATAACTGATTGTTGGGGGGTGAAGCCTTGAAGTACAAGCCATGATATCTCTAGAGGAAAGAAATCAGTTAATAAAAAAAGGACCAGTGGTTGAATCATCAACCACCCCCATGAATGGAAGCATGGTCTAGTTTTAGGATGTCAACTCGAAGTACCACAGAGACCTTCATACTCGAGATTCCTTCTGACAGAAGGAATAGGACAGGTCAGAAACCTTCCAGAGGAGGGAAGGTAAGATACATGCAGAGACAACAAGAGAGGAGATACGGGGACAAAAGCACAAGCTCGTAAGGGAGATATGATAACTCAAAAGGAAGTGCCGAGAACACGGCCTAAAGGATCCCAACGTGATATTGATGTTGAGGAAGCATCTAATAAACCTCACAGGGTCACTGTGACAGAGATATTTTCCTCTGAGAGATGATGTAAATTCTCTAGTGATATCATGGCTTGGAACGAGGGTGGCCAAAGTGTTAATAATGAATGCCTATGAGCCTATGGTTGGGTGGAAAGGTGAAAACCCATAGTTAGTTGGTTGGATGCAACTTGTAATAGATAGGTATTCTCATACCCTATGAAATTAGGCTGTAATTATGTAATGAAATGGGATATACTGTGAATGACCCAGGGATGTGTATGTCTACTTAATGGTTATATTGTATCTCTTTATTCTTGTTTAAATTGTTTATTTAAGCAAGTATGGATTGGACATGTTTTGTATTCGTAAATTCTTGTGCCCTGTGGTGGCTTAATCTAGATCCACAAACCATGAGTTCGTCGACCTTGGGCACAGTTTAACGTACGCATGTCGACACTCCTAATCATTCTGAGTCCCTTGGAGGAGGGATTCGATTAAATCTCAAGAGAGATAGTGCATGTATGCACAAAATATCTGTGAGGTAGGAAGAGACCAAGAACCACTTAAGTTATAGAGTTGAAGAATGAGCATAAGGGGTGCGCGAAAGGATTTTTCTAAGCCTTAAGTTCAAGAGAAAGAGCACAAAAGATCTTAAGCCTTTCAGAGCTAACGAAGCTTAGGAAGAACAACAAGGTTGAAGTATTGAAAGGGAAGGTCCCTTGTTTGGAAGATGAACAGACGAAATCTTTTCGAAAGAAGCCACAGTCTTTTGTGACTGTTGGATATGGGAAAGAGTGTGGGAGTTAACCCTTGGAGTCATTCAAACTTTGCGAGTTCAACAAACTGAGAAACTTCGTCATAAGGGAGGTAAAATCCTTGAAGTCTTGAATTCCCAAAGTTAACTCTGAGCCTTAGATATGAGGATGCCCGGGAACCGTCTCAACTGTCAAATCTAAGAGGTAGATGATAGTCAAGTCACCAGAACTACCCATGACTTAAGAATATGATAACGGAGATGGATGAGATCCTTTTAACAGGAGGAGAGGCCATCCCAGTCATCAGATCAACTCAAATACTCATTGGATTTATCAAATTAAACACCAGTTGCTCAATTTAATCGACGGTTGGGAATCATTGCGGAGTGAGAAGGTGAATTTAGTGGACCTGCTAGTTCACGTCCTGCAATCAACCCATGTCGTTGATCTCATTGGGGATGGAATATCAACGACTAGGATTAGACTAGAGTCGAGCGAGTAATTCCACATTGTGGAGGTTGAGTCTTTGATAAAGAGCATGCACGTTGGGACCCCACAATTGTTGTGAATCGTCGATCGACGAACACCTCAATATCGGTCAGATCATGATTTCCAAACCCTGAATAGTTGTGAGATGGGTGGTTGTGAGCCCTTTTGGAAATCCATGGAGTAACGGAGTCCCTTGGTACCATTGGTCTAAGAGAATCAAAAAGGTTATAAGAGATAACGTTTTCAAGAGAGAAGACATGAACCAATATAGTCAGACTTGAAGGAGGAATGAAGGATGAGGCCTTTGAACATATACCAAACTCTTCCAAGTTGGAAGAATTCGAACGCTCATGAGGAGGAGCGAAAAAAGTCATCATATCGGTTGTGGGGAGAAGCCTTGACCATTATATCACCATCCATGGAAGCAGAGGAGAAGGGTTGGGAAGGAACAAATCCTAATCGTCGGATCTGAGTGCAAAGGGATGTTAGTCGTCTGATCTAAGTTAAAGTGCATGATTTTTAACATTTTTGTGCATGTGAGGGTTGACTGTCCAAGGTCCCAAAGTTCCGAAGTGAATTGGGATAGTTTAACGCCAAGAGGGACACGTGGCGCAAGATCTACAACTCCTGAGCGAGAGCTTGTGGTCACGAAGAGAGAGGAATCGTCGAAGAATCGAGGTAGATCCTGACCATTGATCTCCAGGAGACATGTGCCAACATATCAGTAACTCTGGAGAAATCACTTCAAGATTTGAAACTCCTGAAGCCCGGAGAGTCAGAGAGTCGAAGTGAATCTCAACCGTCAGATCAAAAGGGACATGTGGTAGAGATCCGGTGTCCTCAGGTGAAAGCAACCCGAAGACCTGAAGAGAATCTAGACCGTCAAATACAGAGGGCATGTGGCAATCGATCATGAACTCCAGGTGAAAACATTTTGGGATAATGCGATGGATAAGAGTTTGAAATTGTCGAAGCCCGAACAGCCGAAGCAGTTGAGAGTCATCAATCTGAAGGAGGACACATGTCAGTAGATCGGGAACTCCGGATGGAACATTCCAAAGGAAATGAAGAAAGGAGGATTTGAAGTTTGAGATGTCCATAGGCCGAAGTCCCAAAGCAGACAAAAGTCATCGATTTAAGGTGGACGTGTGGCGCCAGATATAGCACTCCAGGTACGAAATACTCCGGAGGAAAGTAGAGGGTGAGAGCGACGGAGTCCCGAAGTGGAATCTCAAACGTTGATCGAGAAAGGGGCTGAATGTCGTTGATCCGGTCTTGGTTGAAAAGCACTAAAGACCTGAAGTAGATCCTGTTCATTGATCACCGGGAGGGTTAGGTGTTGATAGATAGGTTTCTCTGGGTAAATCGTACTGGGGTTTCAGTTAAGAATTGAGAATGTCGAACTCCGAAGACCCGAAGTGAATCTGGACCGTCTGATCCAGAAGATACATGGCATAAATATATGGACTCTGGGTAAAGTCCTGAGGTAATTCATAGCCACCAGATTAAGGGGGATGTGGCATGAATCTGTGGATTTTGGGTAAAGACCCGAAGTAAGCCTCGATCATCCGATTCAAGTGGACACACAGTAGAAATCTGCATACTTTGAGGGGAATTAAAATTTGAGACTTGAGACTCCCAAAGTCTGGAATTGCGAAGCGATCAGTGCCTTTGATTAAAGAGGATGCGTGGTAGGAAATCTGTCACTACGAGAAAAGGTAAGGGTTGAGATTTGAAACTCCCAAAAGTCGAATCATGAAATAAATCACAGTCATTGATTTAGAAAGGTTAGATCTAATCCGTAGATTCGAAAAGGATATATCTGAGCCATCAAGTTTAGAAGCACTGTCAAGGTCATGATATTGACAGTCCTATCATATTGTGGGGACTGAAGGTGTGAGAACTTTAAAAAGTTGAGGGTGGGCCGCAATCCAGACCACGTTTTTAGAGAAAGGACACGTGGAGGCTCAAGGAGAATTGCGGAGTTAAAAGTAGTTTGGTTTCAAACCACCCTTGGTCGTGCCCGCAATCGCATGGTTATGTAAGGCCATAGCCCAAGGTCATATCAAGGAAGGGGCTTATTATAAAAGGATCTAGCGCCCAGACTCTGATATTTCGTAAGAGCAAAGAGGAGGGTCGCGGGTACCTTTAGACCTGCACTAGGAAGTCGAAAGGGTATGTGTCTAATTATAGAATGAGACCATCAAGGTCTCATAGAGTCATTTGACTCTAGAATCGGATATCCTTGACCGCGAGGTCGGACTGGTTCCTCGACCTTCCAAATTAGAAACCATGGATGGAGAATCTGCCCTTTAAGAAAAGAGAAAAATTTTATGCCCCGTCGTGGGTGTGTTACAGTTGGAACCGGGAGTGAGGGTTGCTCTAGCTAAAATCCTATGCCAACAATCCAATAGAGACAATGGTTCCTCAATCCAAGTCTCGATTTTTGTTTTACGCCCAGTTGCAAGTCGCATCCCAAACCATTTTGGGGACTCTTGGCCAATTCCCTTTCAAGGCATAAAAGACTAACGGAGAAACATTTTTGAGTTCTGTGAGATGTTGTAAGATTGTTTAGGCATGGACTAGGTGACCAAATTATACATCCTCTCCCGAGGCATGGTTTCGTAAATTGGCCCCTTAATCCAAATGTTGCATTGCTTCAAACTGAGAAAATCACTAGTTCTCGAAATCAATGATTAAAGCAACTTCCAAGGGGTTGGAACTAGGAGTGAGGGGTGCTCTAGCTAAAATCCTATTACAGGAATCAAAAAGAGACGACGGTTCCTCAATCTGAGTCTCGATTTTCTTTTTATGCCCATTTGCAAGTCGCATCCCAAACTATTTTGGGGACTCTCAGCCAATTCCCACTCGAGGCATAAAAGACTAATGGAGCAACATTTTTGAGTTTTGTGAGATGTTGCAAGCATATTTAGGAATGGACTAGGTGACCAAATTATCCATCCTCTCCTGAGGCATGGTTTCATAAACTGCCCCCTTAATCCAAATGTTGCATTGCTTCAAGCTGAGCAAAACACTAGTTCTCGAAATCAATGATTAAAGCAGCTTCTAAGGCATGTCACCTGTGAGTAAGGGGTTCTCTAAATGAAATCATATCCTAGTAATCCATCAGAGTTGATAGTTCCTTAATCCAAGTCTCGATATTCATTATATGCCTGGTTGCAAGTCGCATCCCAAACCATTTCGGCGACTCTTGGCCATTGCTCCTTAGGGCATAAAAACCTAATGGAGCATCATTATTGAGTTTCGTGAGATGTTTCAAGATTTTTTATGTGTGGACTAGGTGACTGTATTTTCCATCCACTCCCAAGAAATGGTTTCATAAATTGTACCCCTTAATCCAAATGTTGGTTTGCTTCAAACTGACAAAAACATTAGTTCTTGAAATCAATGAGTAAAGCAACTTCTGAGACATAGCACTCGGAAGTAAGGGGTTCTCTAGCTGAAATCCTATCCCAGGAATCCGTCAGATTTGATGGTTCCTCAATATGAGTCTCAGTTTTCATTTTATTCCCATTTGTAAGTCACATCCCAAACCATTTGATGCAGGAGCATCGCCAACTCAGCAAGCGAGCCAGCGCGGGAGCGGAAGACAGTTGGACAGTGTCAGCACAAATTTTTGAAAACACCTTGATAAGTGTTGCGCAAGCATTAATGCATGGATTTGATGAAGCGGACTTTGTATATTGTAATGGGACCTTGAGCCTTTAATCTCTCATCCTTAGGTAGATAGACAACATTTAATTTAGTTAATGTTGGTAGATAAGATGTTTAAGTCTAGATTTGATAGTTAGAGTCTGAGAGAGAAATCGGATATAGACACCCTCATTGTATCATTGTAACAATAAGCAGCATTCAGAAGGAGGAGCATGCAGAGAGAACTGTGAAGAACACCCATGTATATATGTTGAATTAATAGAATGAAGTTATGATTCAATTTCATGGTTTGTGTTGGTTTCTCTGTGTATGTGTGTTATGTGCTCATGAATGTTTGTTCTTTGTATGCATTTTCTTTGTATATGTTGTGCATGTGATTTCAGGTTTTTCAACCTGAAGTCTGAGAGAGAAGAGAGTAAGTTTCAATTGGTTCTCTATATGAGCCAGGAGATTCCTGAAAAGAGTGCAGTCAAATTCATCTGCAAGGAGTGCGTTGATGAGGGCTCGATAGTCTAAGTTTTGTTCTTATCTGCCCAGAGGTGGAAGTGGTTCATTTCAGCCGTGAAAAGAGTGTGCAGGAGGAACAAAGATCTCAGTTTTTAATCTGAGAACAGAAACTAAGGATTGTTGCTGCAGAAGTTGCGCAGAGTCTGAAGGATTCAACACCTGGGAAGCTGTTGAATGTCAAGCACAAGTAGTGTGCGCAAATCCCTCTGAAGGAGTCAGAGTGGGAAAGCTCAGGAGGGTTAGCACTTACAGGATATTGTCGAGATTAGAGTGTAGGATTTTTATGTGAAGGAAAGTGTGAGCAGGAGACGCAAGCGCAGGCGTTGGAGAGCACGTTTTGAGAAGGAGCACTCAGCCTTTCTCAAGAAATCTTCAAGGAGGAGGAACCGACAGTCGAGATCTTGTGGAGAAGCCTGGGGAAATCCCGTCAGTCGTTGGATCTCGTGGAAGTGCGAGGAGTTTATGACCACACAGAGCTTAGAAGCTTGAGGGGCTTATCAGCCGTTGGATCAGCCAGTGATTTCCCGTCAGCCGTTAGATCTCGAGGAGTTGCACAGGGGTTAAGCCCTAAGACAGAGGAGAATCCCGGAGGAGTCATCGGGATATCAGGTCTTCGGGGTTTTGCTAAGCAAGAGAATCGAGACCTTGAATTTCTCGAAATTCCGAGGAAGCATCTCAGCCATTGATCCCGACAGGACACGTGACAAACATCCGAGAATAGTCGAGATTCATCTCATCGGAAAATCGGGGTTTCTGAGGACATAGAACTCTCGCATGATGAAATCGCGATTCGCGATTTCCCGACGGGAATTTTGAACCGTCCATCGGCGAGGACGCGTGGTAGGAGATCCTGACGAGTCGGCGTTTGGAGCATCGGGTTTTCTGGAGACAAGAGACTCAAACATATTGAAATCATGANATAGCCAGAGCCATTCATTCTGAGGGACACATGTCCAAGAATCTAGAGGAATCGGGTTTCGGCATTTTGGGGTTCTCGATGTCATGAGAATCGCTGCGGGAGAAATCGCGAAATCCCAAAACGCAATGACCCCACAACCACAGCGTTGAGTGGAGGACAGGTGTCAGAAGGCCAAGCCTTACCGTGAGTCGACGCTAGGTGGCATCAGAAATCGGAGAATCAGGATTCCCAAAGGCATAAATTCTACGCCTTGCAAATCCGCGAAGTCCAAAACTCTGACAGAGGAAAGGTCTGTGGTCTTGTGAACCAGCAGATCATATGCGCAGGAGTTAGCCAGAGGGTGCTAAGGGGTGTAAAGGCGCCTTCGCAAATCGAGAATTGGGGATCCGTGAGGTAAGTGACTTACGACATTGAAAGTTCCAATTTCCCGACGGGGAAATTCCTGATAAAAGAAAAGGCCAGCGTGAAGTGAATACACATCGGGTTTCGGAGATTTGTGAGACCAAATCTGTGAGCACAGGAATCGTGATCAAGTGAGTCCCAATTTCCCAATAAGGCAAAGGGAGATCGTCGGAGGATCATTCTGTGGGTGTGGAAAGTCCCGATAAGGGATTCGAGGAGCACTTTAGCTCTTTGGGCCTGTGAAGAAGAAGGTCCTGGTGAGTGCAGACGTGCCCTGGTTGGCCGTTTTGCGTCAAGTGGTATCAGAGTGGGATTTTACTCTTTGTTTTCTGCGACAGAGAGGAGGAAAATTTTCACCATCCCGCCCAGAAGAGAAAGGCAATCACCTGATCCAGAAGACAGGGATGTGCGAAGAAGAGGTAGGCCAGCAGGAAATCCAAAGATGGAAAGGCAGATACGCAATCTCAGAGCGAGATTGGAAGACATGGAAGCAGCACAGAGGCACACAACAAATGTTGGGGATCTGAGTGACTTCGAAGGCGAAGTAGAAGCCGAACAACAAGGAGAAGTTGCAGCCGAAGACGCAGCCAATGAGCGATTAATTAAAGCTATCGCCCGGATGAGTTCAAAGACAAAAATGGACATTCCAATCTATGAAGGAAATCTGGATGCAGAAGAGTTGTTGGATTGGATCAGAGCTCTTGACACCTACTTCTATTATGAAGGCATCGAAGAGGATAAAAAGGTTAGGCATGCTGTCACAAAATTGAAAGGACACGCAGCATTATGGTGGGACGAGCTTCAAGCAGATAGACGTTCCAAAGGCAAGCAAAAGATCAAAAGCTGGGATCGAATGATTGCAAAAATGAAGGCAAAGTTCATCCCAAGGGATTATCAAATCACACTGTTCAGGAGAATGCAAAACCTGAGACAGAAGTTGATGATGGTGAAGGAATACACCGAAGAATTCTACAAGCTCAATATCAGAGCAGGTCATCGGGAGAGCGATGATGAAAAAGTAGCCAGGTATATGAATGGATTAAGATACAATATCCAGGATGAGATGAGTATGACAACCGTCAGAACGGTTGAGGATGCGTATCAGATGGCGGTGAAGGCTAAAGAGAAGCTAAGCTGTAAGCCAGCACAGCGAGGTTGAGGTAAGAGCCAGCCAAGAGGAAAATCAGTTGCTCAAGATAGGTTCTAGAAATCTAAGGACGACTGGAAGAAGCCTCAGACCAGAATGGAAAAAGGTGGAAGTTCTCAGCGAGGCCAGCATGCTGAACAACAAAGGCAACAGACAGAACAGAGCGGAGGATATGCTGATGTTAATACTTTTCCTCGTACCAGAGGTAGAGGAAGAGGAAGAGGAGGAATCATCACATGTTACACATGTGGGAAAAATGGACATAAGGCAGTTGACTGTCCATATAGGAAGACAGATAAAGGTGAAGCTCATATCGCCGAGGCACAAAGGCGATTTGCTGAAGCAGAAGACGTAGAAGATGGAAGGTCACTGATGATGCATAAAGTTCTCTTAACACCGGAGAAGGAGGTGGAGGACACAAATCATAGAAGTAGACTGTTCAGAACTGCATGCAAGACCAAAGACAGGAAATGCAAGGTCATTGTTGACAGCGAAATCACCGACAATCTCGTTTCAACCGAGATGGTGGAGAAACTAGAACTGGAGACGACTGATCACCCGAGTCCATATAAAGTATCATGGCTACAAAAGGAACATCGGGTGAGTGTCACTAAACAGTGCTTAGTGGACATCAAGATAGGAGGATATAATGATAAAATACTCTGTGATGTTATCCCTATGGATGTGTGTCGCTCATTGCTAGGCAGACCTTGGCAATATGACAGAAACGTAATTCATGATGGGAAGATGAATACGTATACTTTAGAGAAGAACGGGAGAACACATATGTTACTTCTGATAAAAGATAAGGAGGTGAAACTGGAAGTGAACAACAGGATACTTCTCATGAGTGGGAAGGAGCTTCTTACAGAAATGGATAAGAAGGAGGATCCACAATTATTTGTGGTCAGGAAACCAGAATTTGTTTTGACCAGCACAAGAGTGGATGATCTGCCCGAGGAAATTCAGGAACTGTTGGAAGAGTTCGCTGATATTGTGGTAGACGAATTACCTCATTCGTTGCCGTCGATGAGGAGCGTGAGCCATCACATAGACCTCATACCAGGGGCCAGTTTGTTGAACAAAGCAGCGTACAGGTTGACGCTGCAGGAAAATGAAGAAGTCAAAAGGCAGGTGCAGGAGTTATTGGATAAAGGACTGGTCAGAGAGAGTCTGAGTCCGTGTGTCGTTCCAACGGTACTGAGTCCAAAGAAGGATGGAGGTTGGAGAATGTGCACTGATTCCAGAGCCATTAACAAAATTACCATCAGATACAGGTTTCCATTGCCACGGATGGATGACTTGATGGACTGCTTGAGCGGAGTAGAGTTTTTTTCAAAAGTGGATTTGAAAAGCGGATACCATCAGATTCGCATGAGGGAAGGCGATGAATGGAAGACAGCCTTCAAAACCAACGAAGGGTTGTACGAATGGTTAGTCATGCCGTTTGGTTTGACGAATGCACCAAGTACATTCATGAGGTTGATGAATTAAGTGTTGAAAGAATTCATTGGTAAGTTTGTCATTGTTTATCTAGATGACATATTGATTTTCAGAAAAACAAAAGAAGAGCATCTGAAACATTTAGCTGCAGTAATGAAGAAGCTACAGCAAGAGAAGTTGTTGATTAACATGAGGAAGTCTTCATTTATGAAGAAAGAACTCATTTACTTGGGGTTTGTCATATCGGCAAATGAATTGAAGATGGATCCAAGTAAAGTGGAGCTAATTAAAAATTGGCCATCACCGAGAAATGTTTTCGAGGTGAGAAGTTTTCATGGATTGGCAAGTTTCTACAGGAAATTCATCAGGAACTTCAGTGGAATTAGCGCAGCGATGATGGACACAGTCAAGAAAATACATAAATCTTTTCATTGGACTGAAGATGTAGAAAAGAGCTTCAATCTGTTGAAGTGGAAGATCACTGAACAACCGGTTTTGGTGTTACCAGATTTTGCAAAGGTATTCCAAGTGAAATGTGATGCAAGTGGATTTTCCATAGGAGCGGTCTTGAGCCAGGAGGACAGGCCAATTGCATATTTCAGCGAGAAGCTGGATGAAGCAAAGGTGAAATACTCAACGTATGATAAAAAAATGTATGCTATCATACATGCGTTGAAGAAATGGAGGCATTACTTGATCCCAAAGGAATTTTTTCTATATAGTGATAATCATGCATTACAGTTTGTGACTCAGCAGGAGAAGCTGAATCAGAAACATGAAAAATGGGTAGAGTATATGCAGAATTTTACATTTGTCATTAAACACATTTCAGGGACTGCTAACAAAGTGGCTGATGCTTTGAGCAGAAGTTGTTTGTTGCTGCAGGAATTCCGAGTCAAAACCTTGGGTTTTGAAAATCTTAAGGACATGTATGCAGGTGATGTTGATTTTGCATAGGCATACGAGGCATTTGAGAATCCAGTTCTCAGAGATAGAACCCCATGGATGGATTACATGATCCAGAATGGACTGTTGTTCAGAGGCAATTAGTTATGCATTCCGAATTGCTCCATGAGGGAGAACCTGCTAAAAGAGAAGCACAGTGGTGGATTAGCAGGGCATTTTGGCCACGACAAGACATTTGCAAAGATGAGTGAAGCATATTTTTGGCCGAGGATGCGAAAAGATGTCAAGAAGTTTGTTGACAGGTGCAGAATATGCTAGCATTCAAAGGGCAGAAAGCAGAATGCGGGATTCTATCAATCGTTACCCATACCGGAGAGGCAGTGGGATGAAATCAGAATGGATTTCGTATTGGGATTACCGAGGACGAAAAGAGGACATGACTCGATATTTGTAGTGGTCGACAGGTTTTCCAAAATGGCACATTTTATTCCATGCGAGAAGACCAGTGATGCGACTCATATCGCAAACTTGGTCTTTAAGGAGATTGTCAGACTTCATGGGTTACCCAAAAGCATAATATCGGACAGGGATACAAAATTCATTGGACATTTCTGGAGGACACTCTGGAAGAATATGGGAACTAACTTGATGTTTAGTTCTGCCTATCATCCTTAGACTGATGGGAAAACAGAGGTAGTGAATCGAAGTTTGGGATATTTACTTAGAAGCCTAGTGACGGAGCACCACAGCAGTTGGGATAACGTGTTGCCACAGGCAGAGTTTGCTTACAACGATTCAGTGAACAGAAGCACCGGTAAAAGTACATTTGAGATTGTATATGGCAGGCAGCCGAGAGGAGTCTCTAAGCTGAGGGATTCAGAACATATAATCATAAAGAGTGCAAGCGCTGAAGAATTCGCAGAGGCGATGGAAGATTTTCACAGCAGAGTGAAGCAGCGAGTGCTGGAATCGAATCAAGAATATAAACGCAGAGCAGATCAGCATAGAAGACAACTTCAGTTCGAGGTTGGTGATCTAGTTCTGGCACATCTGAGGAAAGAAAGGTTCCCAAGGGGAACATACAACAAGTTGAAGACGAAGAAAATTGGGCCATGCAGAGTCCTAAAGAAGTTGGGAGAAAACGCTTATCAGATTGAATTGTCGGATAAAATCGGAATATCTCTGACATTCAATGTCTCAGAATTATATCCGTATAAGGCTGAGGATGTAGGATATAGAAGTGAAGAACAACCAGAAATTCAGTGACAGAAGCAGATACCGATTGCAAAAAGGCCACAGGTGGAATATATACTTGACAAGAGAGTCAGCAAAAGAGCCAGACGAAAAGAATACTTTGAGTATCTGGTGAAATGGAAGAATCACCCAGTGGAAGATGCCAGCTGGGAGACAGAATTAGTTATCCAAAAGCATGGACAGACCGTGCAGGAGCTCATGGAAAGGAGCCCATGAAAATTTTCAAGCTGAGGAGTATGATGTAGGAGCATCGCCAACTCAGCAAGCGAGCCAGCGCGGGAGCGGAAGACAGCTGGACAGCGCCAGGAAAAATTTTTGAAAACACCTTGATAAGTGTTGCGCAAGCATTAATGGATGGATTTGATGAAGTGCACTTTGTATATTGTCATGGGACCTTGAGCCTTTAAGCTCTCGTCCTTAGTTAGATAGACGACATTTAATTTAGTTAACGCTGGTAGATAAGATGTTGAAGTCTAGATTTGATAGTTAGAGTCTGAGAGGGAAACCAGATATAGACACCCTCATTGTATCATTGTAACAATAAGTAGCATTCATAAGGAGGAGCATGCAGAGAGAACTTTGAAGAACACCCATGTATATATGTTAAATTAATAGAATGAAGTTCTGATTCAATTTCATGGTTTGTGTTGGTTTCTCTATGTATGTGTGTTATGTGCTCATGAATGTTTGTTCTTTGTATGCATTTTCTCTGTATATGGTGTGCATGTGATTTCAGGGTTTTCAACCTAAAGTCTGAGAGAGAAGAGAGTAAGTTTCAATTGGTTCTCTATCTAAGCCAGGAGATTCCTGTAGAGAGTGCAGTCGAATTCATCCGCAAGGAGTGCGTTGATGAGGGCTCGATAGTCTAACTTTTGTTCTTATCTTCCCAGAGGTGGAAGTGGTTCATTTCAGTCGTGAAAAGAGTGTGCGGGAGGAACAAAGATCTCAGTTGTTAATATGAGAACAGAAACTAAGGACTGATGCTGCAGAAGTCGTGCAGAGTCTGAAGGATTCAACACCTGGGAAGCTGTTGAATGCCAAGCGCAAGTACTGTGCGCAAATCCCTCTGAAGGAGTTAGAATGGGAAAGCTCAGGAGGGTTAGCACTTCCAGGATATTGTCGAGAGTAGAGTGTAGGAGTTTTATGCAAAGGAAAGTGTGAGCAGGAGATGCAAGCACAGGCGTTGGAGAGCACGTTTTGAGAAGGAGCACTCAGCCTTTCTCGAGAAATCTTCAAGGAGGAGGAACCGACGGTCGAGATCTTGTGGAGAAGCCTGGGGAAATCCCGTCAGCCGTTGGATCTCGTGGAAGTGCAAGGAGGTTACGACCACACAGAGTTCAGAATCTTGAGGGGCTGCCCAGTCGTTGGATCAGCCAGTGATTTCCCGTCAGCCGTTAGATCTCGAGGAGTTGCACAGGGGTTAAGCCCTAAGACAGAGGTGAATCCCGGAGGAGTCATTGGGATATCTGGTCTTCGGGGTTTTGCTAAGAAAGAGAATAGATACCTTGAAGTTCTCGAAATCCCGAGGAAGAATCTCAGCCATTGATCCTGACAGGACACGCGACAGACATCCGGAGAATAGTCGGGGTTCAGCTCATCAGAAAAACGGGGTTTCCGTGGACATAGAACTCTCGCATGATGAAATCGCGATTCGTGATTTCTCGACGGGAGTTTTGAACCGTCCATCGGCGAGGACGCGTGGCAGGAGATCCTGACGAGTCGGTGTTTGGAGCATCGGGTTTTCCAGAGACAAGAGACTCAAACATATTGAAATCGCAATCCGTGATTTCTCGACACAGCCGGAGCTGTTCGTTCTGAGGGACAGGTGTCCAAGGATCTGGGGGAATCGGGTTTCGGCATTTTGGGGTTCTCGATGTCGTGAGAATCACTGTGGGGGAAATCGCAAAATCCCAAAATGCGATGACCCCACAACCATAGCGTTGAGCGGAGGATAGGTGTCGGAAGGCCAAGCCTTACCGTGAGTTGACGCCAGGTGGCATCGAAAATCGGAGAATCGGGATTCTCAAAGGCATAAATTCTACGCCTTGCAAATCCGTGAAGTCCAAAACTCCGACAGAGGAAAGTTCTGTGGTCTTGTGAACCAACAAGTCATATGCGCAGGAGTTAGCCGGAGGGTGCTAAGGGGTGTAAAGGTGCCATCGCAAATCGGGAATCGGGGATCCATGAGGTAAGTGACTTACGACATTGAAAGTTTCGATTTCCCAACGGGGAAATTCCCGATAAGAGAAAAGGCCAGTGTGAATTGAATACTCATCGAGTTTCGGAGATTTGTGAGACCGAATCCGTGAGCGCAGGACTCGTGATCAAGTGATCCCGATTTCCCGATAAGGCAAAGGGAGATCGTCGGAGGAGCATTCTGTGGGTGCTTAAAGTCCGGATAAGGGATTTGAGGAGCACTTTAGCTCTTCGGGCCTGTGAAGAAGAAGGTCTTGGTGAGTGCAGACGTGCCCTGGTTGGTCGTTTTGCGTCACCATTTCAGGGACTCTTGGCCAATTCCTCCTCGGGGCATAAAAGCCTAACAGAGAAACATTTTTGAGTTCCATGAGATGTTGCATGTTTGTTTAGGAATGGCCTAGGTGACCACATTGTCCATCCACTCCCGAGGCATGGTTTCGTAAATTGGACCCCTTAATCCAAATGTTGCATTTCTTCAAACTGAGAAAAACACTGTTTCTCAAAATCAATGAATAAAGCAACTTCTAAGCCATGGCACCTGGGGGTGAGGGGTGGTCTAGTTGAAATCTTATCCCAATCATCCATCGAAGTTGACAGTTCCTCAATCTGAGTCTCGGTTTTCGTTTTATGCCCAGTTGCAAGTCGCATCCCAAACCATTTCAGGGACTCTTGGCCAATTCCTCCCCAGGGCATAAAAACTAACTAAATTCTACATGTCTTTGTCAACTAAGTACTATATCTTACTGCCTTGAAAAAAGAATGCACCAATTTCAACTGCACATTGAGTTTAACAACCACTACTTCCTACATAAAAAATGTGGGTTGCACTATTGTTAACCATCGTCATAACTAACTTATTCTTCAATTTGGATTGAACAAAACTAATATTTGTATAGTTCTACTCTTGGCTTGAACAAAACTAATATTTGTATAGTTCTACTCTTGTCTTGAACAAAACTAATATTTGTATAGTTCTACTCTTGGCTTGCCTTGGACATATTGCCAACTAAATCACCCAATATTTGCAACACACCAACTGATGGTTTGATTTCTTACTCCATAGCATTGACCCTCATATTCAATGGACATTTCTTATAATAATTCTTATTTGCACAAATCCAACAAACAACAACTTTACTACTATTTTTTTCTTAGATCCATATGATAAACTTATTATGTCCTTATTGTTATCACATTAATATGTCGTTAATATGTCCAAAATCAAGAGGGATATCACATTAAATTAGGTGGCTGACCACTAATATTGGTAATCGCACACTAGTCTAATTGTGCATCCAAAACTAAAGATATAAAAATTTTATTTAGAACTTTGAATATAGAAAAAAGAGTTCATAAATTGGAACTAGGATGATTATGGACTACTCACTAACAACATGTACACATGAAATTGAAGGTACAAACAAACAGGTACAAGCCAGATATTTCTTCGTCGAATGAGGAAATCTTAGGACAAATAGAGGGAAATGCGACTACATCTAGTAGATATGATAAGAAAACAAGGACCAGAGGTGAAAAAGTCAGAAGAAAATTTTGTAAACACATGAAATTGTTTCTTGCCGAAGGAGGAACATGCTCTTATGATGATGAGAGCATAGGAGACATAAAGGTGCCACTCAGGTATAAGCATCTGGTGAAACAATGGGTACCTAAGGAACTACCTCCTATAGATGTTGACTTCGTTGTCAATAATAGGACATATCGCATTGCACCATCCTCTCTGCATGGCTTGGGGATATTTTCCATGGATGGAATAATTGTAAAATACAATACAGTAACTGAATTGATGGACTATGTCAAACCGTGTTGCAATTATAATGATTGGATGCAGCTGGTCCGTTACATGCGAAGTATGCGTAGATATGCACTCGCCACAAATTATATACAACTAATAAACAAGGATAAAAATAAGGTAGTGACTATCTATATTGATGGAAGGGCTAAAGCTTCCGGCAATATCACAGGGTTTATAAACAACACACGACCTAGGACAACAAACAAACAACTGAATTGCATATATGAGGGACGTGAAGAGAATTGGGTAGTCATGTGCACAATAAAAAAGATATCTCTTGGGGAAGAGTTATTAGTGTATTACCATTTGAATCAAAAAGAAACATTTATTAATAGTGTGTGGGTACTTTTGCAACACCTCTTTAAGAAACCCTTACTTATTGCATTATATTTTTTTATTATCTTTAACATTGTTGTAAATATTTTCTTTAACATTGTTTTTTTGTTCTCGTTAACAATTTTTTAAATATTTGGGGGTTCTAATTATACTATAATGTGGCAGGATGATAGTGGAAAAGGACTAGCCACAGAACATGTAAATGATTATCAATTTCCACTTTCATTTTACTTGAATTTTATTATTTTCTTATAAATTTTTATTGAGATAACATTTTTTTGTTGAAATTATATATAGTCCACAGGCCATGTTGATCATGATTTTGCCGATGAGGAGGGGTTTTATTCATCACCTGATCCGATGGTCTTAATAAAAAAAAAGATCATTAAAGAGAAAAAGGAACTTGTTAGCTTCTTAGATCATCAAGATCAAACTTCTGACGTCCTAGCAAAGATCAATCTCCTTATGTCACAACTTAACACATATAAGGTAATAACCTCGAGAAATGTGTCATGTATTTAGGTGGTTTTTTCGGCACATGGTTTTTGCCGATGGTTTTCTATTTCCAGTTAAGGAATTATGGTTTTGGACTAATCTAGGTCATTGGGTTAGGTTTTTGGATGCCGCTGACTCCTATATGTATATTGAATTGTAAACAATGAATGAATATAATATATGTTGGTTTTCTCGGTTTGGGTTTCTAGCAGAAAAATCTATGTGTAATGTTTGTATTTGTCATTGTATCTTTTCTATTCTTTTTTGAATATATGTTTACAGTAGACATTGTACAAGGTTAGAATTTACATTTGGTATCAGAGCTTTATTGGCTTCAGGGGGATAGCTTTGTGGTAAAGGGTTTGGCTCGGGACTGTGATAAGCCTTATTACAGTGGGAGATTTGCAGTATTGTTTTTCAGGTGAAAAGAAATGGAATGCAATTCGAAGATGGAGATCGAGAAGTTTAATGGGAAAATATTTGAGCTGTGGAAGCTCAAGATGGAAGATATTTTGGTGGACAAAGATCAGTGGATCACGGTAGATCCAGGTACTGCACCTACAAGAACTTCTGCAAATGACTAGAAAAAGATGGATCCGAAGGCAAAGAGCACAATCCGACTGTGTCTCTCTGATTCAGTATTAGTGAATGTGTCAAAGGAAGCTACAGCCAAGGATTTATGGGAAAAGTTGGGGAAGTTGTATCAGTCTAAGTCCCTGGTAAATAAACTATTTCTAAGAAAGAAGCTGTATAACTTGAGGATGAGAGATGGAGACTCAGTGGTAGAGAATTTGAACACCTTCAATACTGTGGTAAGTCAGTTAGTATCTATTGAGATTAAAATTTCAGATGAAGATAAATGTATCA
>ML824870.1:44489-60279 GCA_009831015.1 Picea engelmannii
CTTGGTGAGTTTTGGGTTCCCCCAAGATTATGTCAGCTACCAATGAGATGTTGGCTATTGACAGAAGACCTGCATGGTATCCCTAGCCTCCCACTATGGGCCCGAGTAATCTGACATTTCCTCTTGATTCTGATCTTGTTGTTTTTGAGACCTTGAGCTCTAGTATTTGTGAGTTGTTGAGCCTCGATTTCATGGATGTTGAGTTGCCTTCAGATGAGCCTATTCTTGAATCTATGATTTTAGATCTTCGACCTCTTCCTAATCTGGAAACTTTACAAGTTTATTACCAAAAAATCCCTTGGCCTGGGCCTAGCAATGGGTTCTACTTAGAGAATTACTATGAATAATCTGTAAGGATGTTTGGTCCTCTATAGATATTGTACTTTTAGGTTTTCTTATTTTCAAGTTCTGTATCCTTGAACACATGTTTTATTAGAGGTTTTTATATTAGACTTATTAACTTCTGGGTTAGTGTTTTTGGTCTTATATACATGACTTTGGAGACATTTTTCTTTGGTACATTTTTTTGTGTCGATCCGTTCTGATAGGTCATGATATCGAAACTAGCATATAGGTTGGATTTTCCCCTCCATGCATTTTTTCGTTATCTATTTCTTGTATCATTTTTCCTTAGGATTGACCCCATTGAGATACGACAAAAAAACTTCTTTGTTGTTTAGAAGTGTTGTAATTCATGTGGCCTACCTTCCATGGGCGTCCTAGCTTAGCTCCATTTTTCCATTTGGTTCCCATGCATAATTTACTCCATAGGTCTGAGATTTCCTTATATCCCTACTATGAATTTGTGTTCAAACCTCATTACTCTTACTCAATATCATTCTGGCCACTACCTATGGGACTCCCATCGAGTCGTGGTTAAGCTATTTTACGAGCCACGAAAAAAAAAATATTGTCGAGTGAACTTGTCTCTTTCACACTCATTAAATGTATTTGAAAGGATGTATAATTTGGTATAAGTTTAACCCTTTTCCGAACCAAGTATACTACTTACGAAAAATGAATAATCTAGTCATCATTGAATATAAGAGTTCTCTTGGGTATTATTTAATACTTTTTCGGGCCTAGGGGACTAACATCTATGAAAAAGGACACTCTTTAAGTTAAGCTATAATTGCATCCCATTATCATGCTTTCAATGTTGAGCCTAATGTTGGCTCCCGCTTTCTCGTTATAAGCCTCTTTCCCTAACAGTTCTCAACATTATCCAAGTAGTTCCTTTCATATATCCTTTGCAGATTGACTCCCTTTACCAGTAGAGGAAACATCCCCCCAAGTGTCCATGTCCCACATGCAGTCCCACTGCTTAGAACTAGTTGCTTACTCGTGACACTTATTTCCTCTCCTTTATCATAAAATTTCTTTCACTATGAAAAAACAAAAAAAAATACGGGCGAGAAAAGAATATTATCTCTTATCGAAAGAAGTCATGTCGTCTTTGAATAGTGATCCAGGTGGATATCGGTGGCCACCCACCTTTTCCAGTTGGCTCAAAACAACTTTCTAGCAATTTCGATAATTTACTATTTTTAGCAGTTTTTTGGGTCCTAAACTTCCGGAGCCGTTTTGAGGCCCTAAACAACGTTTTTTGGGGTATGTTGCTCGCACAATTTCATCATGAAATTTTTTGCAACTATTGTATTCCTTGGATATATATTTCCAATGGGCTATCATATGCATAAAACAAAGATCGTATGCAAAAGTTACGACCCCGGGAAGTTGATGTATTGACTTACCCAAACAGGGCCCACATGACTTTTGGCGCTTCATCTCCTAGGGTTAGGTTTTTGGATGTCTAGGGTTTTTTGGCATTCTTGTTTATTGTAAAAAGGCCTTCAAAGCCTCATTGTAATGATCTTCTTGTGAATGAGCGCAACCGTCACATCTCTTCTCAGAGATAAGCCATCACCATTCCAGCAAGCTTGTTTCCACCGCATTTTATAGTTTCCAACTTATTTATTTATTGAATAGAAAACCAGTTTTACTGTATCTCTGTTATTTTGTGTTAAGCACCTATTAATAATCTATATTCATTTCATTCTTCTCATAAAATCTGGATCAAATAGAGAAAAAACACTTGAGTCCATTTTCATACAAGGTTTGGTTTTAGCATGACCTTAGGAAGTTGTACTCGTTACTTCGAGTCTACTCCTCTGACTGGTTATTCTTCCAGTCCCTATGGAGATTTTGTTGACGTCTCCTGCATCGAAAACTTTGGTCAATAGTCAATGTTAATTCTATGCTTCCTGAGTTATCCATCTATCTCATGCTCTTGTTAAAAGGAAGTATAAGCCTATGTCAACCATTCCTCAGAACTCTTGACTTTGCATGTCGGCCATCCCCTTACAAGTGAATCTCATAATCACATGAAGTTGTTGTCCTACCTTGCACCCTGGGCCTACTTTCATCATTGGTAGGTAACCTTGAACCCATAAGATGACATCTCCTCATTAGTGATTGACTAGCGGGTTTCCCTTATGTTCGATGACAAGAAATATATTCACACATTGGGATTTGTGCATTGTCTTGGATTCCATTATCCCTATTGGTGGTTTCCTTGCCTTTGTCAATAATTTTCATCATTGACTCTCATTCAAAGGGTCTCTTTTATGTACTATTTTTATCTAGTACATGTGATAGATGCACAAATTTGTTGGTTCATGAACATCCTATTCATCCGATCTCCTCCTAATCCTCAAGCTATTAACTTTAACCTCATGCTGGATGATGAGATATACCTTAATGCTCTCCTTTCAGCGGGTCTCCTTCCATCAACTTTAGCTCATTGATTCTGGAATCGAGATCTAGAGTCATATGAGTACCTAGAGGCTTGCAGTCATCAGTAGTAGGTTCTCTCACCATCGACAGTTGGGAATACATCAATGTCTCATGATCGATGGATTATTCAAGTGTTCAACCTCAACACCCTTATTCACACTCATTGAATGTACTTGGTTCCTTGACACCTATTTCCATTATCGGTGGGTTTTCTTGAGTTTGTTAAAGATATACCTTAATGAACAGTAATCAAATGAAGTCTCATTGTGTTCAAATTCAACTCCTTTGTTCACATAATATATACTTGTACCTTTGATGGATAGTGTAGAAGACCTCCAATTTACAAAAACAACACCCCATATCTGTTGTTGTCTTTCATCGGACCAATACCTATATGACTTCAGGGATCATGGAAGATTAGATTGTACTCCATTGCATACAAATATCTTCGGTTGATTTTGAGACCGGACTCTATTATGTCTTGTTCATGACTATGATAGCCTATGGAATATGTCCACTTTGTATCGCCTATTCATAGCCAAGAAAAACTATTTGATATATATCCACATGGATCTGCAGTGTAATTCAGATTGGTAGGCATGTGTATAGAGTCAATATGAAATGTAATATTCTCATGAGTAACTAGTACTTCTAGTTGAGTCTTCATTACTCTACTTCTTGGAATTATAATGTATTTCTGCCATCGTGGATACTCCTCTGACCTCACACATTAGGGAGCATTTGTTAGAGCAAAATTTTCCACACTCCATGCATCTTGATTTAATGGCCCTTTGTTTACCTCTATAGACTTAAATTCCCATTGTTTTCTCACTCCAGAGTAAAAAATACATACTTTTTTCCATATACACTACCCACAGTTAGACAACTTCTGTATGCGTAGGTTGCTCCATTACAACCTGCATACATCGGGTTTTGTGATAAAAAATTAAAAAATATGTCGGGTTTCCATGCCATGTCATGCGATCCATGATCCTTGACCTTTCATATACTGAAAATGCTCTGAATCAACCCTTCAATTCCATTTGGAGGCTATAAATTGAGACATACACAATCCGTGAGGACAATTAATGATTGAGAGAAAAGACACTCTAAAGAAATTTCACCTAATATTGGATCTGCATCCCTTTGTCCTTGAAAGTCTAAACTTCTTATGTTCATCCCCCAAGATCTTCCTATATTGAGATGGAGAACATCATTGAATCCTACTACTTGTGAGCTTGCATTTTTGGAGGATTGAAGTGGTGAAGGCCTAGGTGGAGGGACTTAGTTTCTTGGTTCCAATTTGTGTCGTTAAAATTTTTTGTCACCCACGTACTTTTGTTGATTACATTAATAGAAATACCCTTTTCTCATCCAATTATATATCACAAATGTTTGTATTACTTTCCATGGGAATATTTGTTATGTATGTTTATGGATTATGTTAGTTTATATGTTAAGATTATATCATTTCCATATGCTTGTGTATCTTGGTTGTTGAGGACAAGTTGCAGGTATAAATATTGGTGTCATGTGCTCAACTATAGTCTTCTTTGAACGTCCAGACAAGGTAAGATTCTATCCTTCTTTTGTTATCATTTTCATTTATCTAGCATAATTGAGATTAGAGTTGATTTCTGGGTGTCGTTTTGTCTATTGTAATTTTCCTCTAGCCATAGAGAGATTTTCCTTGTAACACTTGATAAGGGAGATTCAAGGAGCTCGAATAAACATATGGCACAAGCCATTAATCAAATTATCATGAATTTCCTACAAAATCTCTGAATATCCATCAAACTTTGAGAACATGGCATATCCTCCATAAGAATAGACCTACAAACAACCATCCTTTAATACAATAGAAAAAGAATTAAGGAACTCCAAAGCCAATTCCCATTATTCATTTTGTAAAATTTGGAAATTACACATCACCCCATGGCCATTTCTTAAGTTTATTGTATTTTATCATACACAAGATAACATTGAAAATGCTTAAAGAAAATTTTGAACTCTCCCACTATTGGCCCCTTTATTTTTGGGAAAAGTTGCAAAAGGATGAATGGATGGAAAGGCACAACAATAAAACATAGAGATCAACGTAGGGTGTGTAGAAAATACATAAAGGGACATAACATAAGTCAACTGCTAATGACTAAGAGTCGAGAAATGTAATAAGTGAGTTGAATTGGGTAATGGATTGACATAGTTATGATTATCCCATTTTATAACCAACTTGACATGGTCAAGTTTAGAAACTTTTATTGTATAAAATCCCTTTGAGGCTAGAGTGAATGGGTTGGTTAGTTAGTTGGATAGTTGGTTGTATTGAGTATGATGATCTCTATTCTCTGTATATGTTTATTGAGTTATCTTAAAAAGATATTCTAAGCTGATGAAAGATATGAATAAAGCAATGTTTTGGGCCTCTTTAAAAATTTAAGTAGTCTATCCCTTATGTATGTCTAATGGAGTTGTGTTACTTTCATGGTTTCTTATACATTCTAGTTATTATATGTTTATCTTATGACAATAGTCTAGTTCTTTATTATTGTGTTTATTAATGCATTTTACAAGGGTAGAATGAACGTGTGTTAGGGAAATGGTATCTATATTATTGTGAAAACTTTGTTGTGTCTCCCTATCCTTCTAAGGTCTCAATTGCACTTTGGGTGAGACGTTCTTCCCTTTGCGAACATTAAAAATGACAGTTCATATAGACTACAATAGAAATTTTGTTGGTCCCTTATGAGAAACTCAGTCTCTATTTATTTCCAAGAAATGGTTCTATTGTTGGGACTATTCTTCAGAGGAAGATACTTATAGGATGAGTAGGAGAATATATAAGTATGAGGTCCGAAACTACTAGGAGAAAAAGTTTGAATAATTTATATTGGAAGAAGTTTATTTGTGTGAATGGGATCTATGGATGTGCAGAGAATTTTTATTTTGTGATGGCCCTTCCATTGACCAATATGAGGTATTTTTGTGTGAGTTTCCTATGACTTTATAAGTCACTGAAGAGACTTGTGGAAGCCTCAAAATACCAATATCGACAAAAAATGGCTCTTTAGTGGACAATTCCAAATCTTATCACATCAGAATGGTTGGATAATTACATTACTTGTGTTGTGGACTTCTAGGTGGAAAATACTATAAACATATACATCATAGAGTTTGTTATGGAAAATTGCTAGTCCTTTTCTATAGATAAAGTAGCCCTTAAGAAGGGATCTTGAGGTAGGTTGTTATGGGAAGTTCCTCTTTGGACAAAAGGGCTTTTGGTAGAAGAGGGGTTGTTGTCATTCACTCATACAGACATAGTTCGGTGATTCCCCTATGCTAGGGGGGTGGCTAGAATGGTGTTGGCAAGTTGCAAAATGCAAGAATATTATATCATGGTCATGGAATTAGAGACTAGTACAAGGACTGAAAGGGTTCTAAGGAGAATGGATATCAAATAATTACCAATTGTTTCCATTTTGAATAGATTCAAAATACTAAAGCTACAATAAATGGGACAAGCATAGAACTATCATAAGTTCAAAATTATATTTCTATACTTACAAAAAATGAAACAAGGACTATAATTACCTAAAGCTAATAGAGGCCAAGTGTGGTGTACGAGGTTTTAGACAAAAGGACATTATTCTTCCAAGTTCCCATAATCATGAGGACGATTTCTACCTATTCCCACTATGAGATCCTTTCTAAGAAGACCTATGTAAGGAATTTCATAAGTCACTACTACTACTTATTTCAATAAAATGCACCTTATCAAGGTTTTTCATAGACTTAGATTTCACATATATGAGATTTTTGTGAAATTTTTCAGAACCTGTGGGGTTCCTCCCCAACATTGCCCCATTTTGAAATAACATTCTTTAGTTCCAAGCACAATTTATTGTGAGTTCTCTGGCACCTCTACCCATGTGTTGACATAGATAAATTTCCCCATGCCAACATGAGGGAAAATTTCTCGATGGCTAATCCCAATCAGACCTACTCCCATTTGGTATGGAAATCTCACTAACTAAATGGATTTCTCTCTTAAGAGATACATGTTCATTTAAATTATACTAAATCCTAAATGAAATGCTATTCTACTATGTAAATACAATCCTATTCTAAAAGTAAAAAAAAAAAAATTGTAGGCATATGATTCTACTTATGGAAACACAAATAGTTCATATTTCTCAATAAGAAACCATACTAGCATACCCATACACATATAGATGACAATGAATATGTCCCTACGATTGAGTTCATAATCCATTCATAATCATTTCCTACATATCCAATTGACATAAGTGAAAAATTGATATATCTACAAAAAATAATTAGCAATCATGCATAATTGCAAGAATAGACCATGGATTAACTTCCCCATGTATTCAATATTTAGAAATAGTTCACCCAACTGAAGTGCAAGAAAACACCTCTTGATATTTAAAATATTTTCTTAAGCATGATAAGGAGTTATAAAAGATACAATTTTTGGTTTTCCATCCCCCCACTGATTGCCAGGGTGAAATTACATTTATAACATTCTTCAATCACAACCCATGGGTTTCTTCCTCTTCTGGAATTTTCATCTCTTCTCTGTCCCATGTAGTTAAAACCATTCATCTTTCTAGAATATTCATTTTATAGGCATCCGTGTCTTCATTGGGACTATTTTCCTCCTCATGTATTCCTATCAAAGATAAATATAATCAAATGAAAATGATGAAAACCATAATTTCATTTATATTTGAGTAAAAGATGAGACATGAACAATTGCATAAATTAATTAAATATGAGAATCTATTAATGTATATTAAGTAAGAAACCCATCTCATATTATTCCTTAGGTCCTAATCTTTCCAATGAGCTCTTGTTTTCTCAATTTGGCCTTCAAAAATTCGATTTATGAGTTGCAAGACAATTCACGATCAATATCCAATCCAATTCGTTCATCCTATTTTCTCAACATTTTCAGACATTTCTACTGTAGACCTAGAAATAATAACTCTACTAGCATGTTCTTCACTTCTCCATCTTTCCAATGATCCATCTCGTGCCCAATTTGGTCTTCTAAAACGCAACATATGGCCCTCTGAAGTTAGTGTTCAACAATCATCAACATCATCTCAAGGTTAATCTTGACAATTGATCTTATATGCTTGATGATTTATCCGACATGCAATGTGGGAAGGGATTGAAAGTGGTTTATATTATTTTTTCTTCCTTATTTAGTTTGTATGTGGAGTTAGGAGAAGTATGGAGTGTTGAACCCACACTAATGTTTTGACTATCCTCGAATCTAGAAAATGAAAATAAAATAAAAAATAGAAAACTAAACTAAAAATAAAACAAAATAAATAAAATAATAAACCTCGGATGGTAACTAACAATGTTGGTGATAATTCAGGCAGTAATTGATGATAAATTTAAATGGACGATAATTGGTAATGATTTAGATGTTAATTGGCGGTAAGTTAGACGATAACTAATGGTAACTTCAGATGTAACTAATGATAACTTCATATGTAACTAATGGTAAATTCAGAGGGTAAGTGATGGTGTTGCTGGTAATTCAAATAATAAATGAAGGTAAATTTTCACATACAGTAATTGGTGGTGATTCATACATTAATTGGCAGTAATTCAGAAGGTAATTGGTGGTAAATTTGGACGGTAATTGATGATGATTCAGATGCTAAATAATGATAAATTCATACAAGTAATTTGGGAACCCAAGTTCGAAGGTAATTCAAGAAGGATGAGTCCAAGTAGGTTTTGGGAAGAAGAGGTTTCAGGTAAAATGAGAAGCATGTGCTATGGTGAAAATCCAAAATGGATTTCCCGAAAGATAAAACCCAAAATGCATAATCCTGAAAAATCATAATAAAATAATAAAATAAAAATAAAAAAAACCTAGATAAAAAAATTAAAAATAAAAAGTGTGGTCGGGAAAGTTAAAAAGTCCTAACTATGGAAAATAAAATAATAAAAATAAAATATCAAATAATAAAATAGTAAGGATAATACAAATTTGGATTTTGAGAAAAATGCATGGTAGGTAAAGTTAATTCCCAATGATAAAAAATTGAAGAAAATTCCTTTATAGTAATTCCTAGAATAAAATAATAAAATATACGTGGAATTCAAGAAGGGGTAGATTTAAATTCATGTAGGGATTTGGGAAATTAAACCATGGATACAAAATAAAATTAAAAAAAATATACAAAATAAATAATAAACATATAAAATCCCATATATACAAAATCAAATCTAGATGGGTAACATGAAGTTGAGTTCTGAATTTGGATCGAGGTTCATGTTATCCCCTAGCCTAGGGATAACTAAGGAGATTATGTCGCGAGGCCCACATGTATTATACATGGAGTACCGAGAGCCATATTGACTTGAGCCTAGTCCTCGAGGGTCCATCCTTCTTCTTCAGCGCCTCCATCTTGTGAGAAGCTACGACATCCATCGGCCTGGTCCTTCAACATCAATGGGTCTTGCTCCATGAGGTAATGAGTTGGGGTATCATGGTATTTGTCACTCTGATCCTCAAAACATTTGAATATGTGCATTCAATTATTTTTACTTCTGACGTGTTCTTGGACCTTATGCCTTTCCACTTGTCCACACTTGGGGGGAATGACAGGATGCCCTAGCAAGTTGGTTCCTATAGGGTTTGAATTTCCACTGGGTGGGTTCATGAAAGGTCCTCGTCCATTCCCACAATACTTATCACTTTTCATATTTTTCCCTCTCATCCATCCCATACATTGGTTCGAGAATTGGGTTTTCCAAGATAGCAAAGGGTTGTAGCTTACCTTGTGGGAAGAAGGGGCTAAAGGCTCAGAGGGTAAAAGTACTGGAAAAATATAAAAGCTAAAGGAATAAAACCTTTAGATGCTTCACCCAGGGATCCCCGAGAGAGAAATAAAAGGATTCTCAACAACAAATAGAAGGACCCATAAAATAATAAAATCAAGACCTAGTTGGAGGATATGGGATCTCATCACGACCCAGCCTATTAGGTACATGGACAGGTAGCAATATGACACTACCATTCAGATGGTCACCAGGTCAGGGTAGTGGCTCTTAGTGGAATAGCCAAGAGAAAGGGGGTCTCATCATGAGCCAACCTTCTCATCTCCGTGAAATGCTTGTGGGTAACATTGTCACCACTGGTCACCACGCCAGGGAAGTGTCCCCTAACTAGTCTCTAGAAAGAAAAAGAAATAAGATAAAAATATAAAAGGAATTGAATGGGCTTGGAAACATTTGCATCCATGAAAAGGTGCAACTCACCCTCGTTAGAGGCACCCAAAGGTAAGCCATACATTCCCCTGTCATCACTACACCCATTGCTCAAACATCCCTCACCACCTTATCCACTTACATGGCCTAGATTTGTCTTCACCTAGAAACATCCCACGTCCAATGAGAATTATCCCAATAGGACCTCATGACGTCCTCTCCAAACCTAACTTGTAGAATAGCATAACATCTTTGAGAACTTGTCTAGGAAAGGGGGGTTTTATGCACATGTTTAGATAACTTGATTATTAGATGTGATTGACATTTCTATGATATTGTTGAGCGCTTAACACACCTTAAAAAAAATTATGAAATTATGTCACTTTTGGGTACCACTTGTTTCTTTTGTTTTACTGTCTGAATTGATTTCAATATGGGGGGGATGGTTTGTCTTGTTTTCATGACTCTTATTGATCAAACCAGACTTGTTTGAACTTGTTAAATAAAACCTAGTGTCTAAAAAGAACTTGGAATTCTAGCTAAAGATTTGCAGCTAACAATATGATAAGCATGTTGGTGTTCAGCGTCGGCAAAATCCAAGAAGATGAAGTAGCCACACATTAATAATAATCATCAATATCCAATGCACCATCAAAATTAGTAAGAGGTTGAACAAGTTTGCATTAGTAACTCACCACACAATTTTGGGAGATAGTCGATCACCACCGGGGTTAGAAAAATACAAGAGTAATAAATATTGACATGAGCCATGATAAACCTCCGATAGTCGATGATGAATGCATTGGTTCAGGGTCGGAAAAATATCTAAGAGTTAAATCACTTAAAGTTTCTGCGTTAACGCATCTCCGATCACCGATCCCCGATGCAATTTTGGCATCGAGAAATTTTTGAGAGAGTCAATCGAGCAGCACTTGGGTAAGCTTATGGCCAATCATCGATCCTTCATAATTTTCAGTGTCGGCAGGGTACAATCGGTCGTTAGAACGTTTATCTTAAGAAACGTCCCGATTCTGAATAACACAGGTAAAGGAAGACGCCAGTCTTGAGTGCCACGTGTCTTTGTCGCATAGGGGTGTCGTACGGTCTAACTTCATCTGAAGTCATCTTAAGGTTCCCTTTTTTTGAGTCACACCTCCAATTCAGCCTTGCCACATTAGCTCTGTACGACAAGAGTGTTCGACGTCAAAGATTTTGCAAGGAGATGTCAATGACAAGTATTTAAAGAGAAACCCCAACCTTGACACACCAACTACATTAGTGAAAGGATGGGATGTTTTAGCATGAGATACAATTGGATTTTGTCATTGAATAGGCTAGTTAATGATTTTTCCTGCATACATTGCTACTCCGTGCATCGATTGAATGATAGGAATTTGAAATAACCGATAGGCCACATTATAGCCCGTGCTCGTGCCATCAACCTATAATCGAATTTAATTGTAAATGTAATGAGGATATGGCGGAAGATTTTGTAAAAAAACATTCATATCCATAATTGAATGGTTGATGCGACAAGGTAAGTTCATCCTTTTTTAAGTCACTAAAACGGCTTCGAACACTTTCATTATGTGCACAAGTTCAAATTCTGGAGCATCCGAAGAAGAAAATCAAGCGTCTCGAGACTATGTTGATTCTCAGATTATCAAAACTGGGTTAAACAAGAAACAAAGGTATGTGTTAAAGTTTATCAATTCAACGATCATGGTTTGTTATATATGCATCTAATTTCTTGCACAATCTCTAACTATGTTTGAGCTGGAGGGAAAATTCCACCAAAAAATCCAACGACCAGATGCTCGTCGAGAGCACCTAAGCTAAAGGAACCAAAAACAGGTGAAGGTTCTTCTCCTAGAACTGAAAGGAAGTTGGAGTATGCTCCTCGGGCAGAGCCTGTCATTAAAAACTCAACGAACAAAGATTGTGTTCAACGTCTGATCTTCAAAGATATAGAAGCAAACATTGGATCCAAAGTAATGCTCCTACAGTGGGGATACCTATTCAACAGAACCAACCAGGAGGAGTACCCGGAGTATATCCCACACAATGGCCTGGATGTAAGGGTGCTCGACAACCAGGTTTTCCCAAATATCCAACGATCATACTTACACATGGTAGTCTGTAGAACTCTAGTTTTCCCACGCATTGAGGTTTTGAAGTGGTTAATCGATCATACAGATGCACATAAATGCATGATCAACGATGAGAATGGTGGGTGTGTCATATTTTTCCTCCCGATAGAAGTCCAGAAGTACTAAGAGCTCAGATACCCAGAGGAGCAACTGAACACTGACTTCGTGGTGAATTTCTATGAATTCCACGACACTAGTCAGTTGATGGCCTCATGGTGGAAGGAGGAAAAGAAGTTTACAAAATGGAGAAATGGTTGGTATAGGACAATTAACTTAAAGGAGTTGTACATCTACTTGAGGGATCTCATCGGCTGACTGTATGGAGAAAATGACTTCTCTAGGTTTTCATAAGCATGGATGCCCTTGGCATACACTCTAGCAATCTCCAGGAGCATCTTCAACTGGGGAGAAATAATTTCCAAGCAATTGAGAATCTATGTGCAGCAGGCTCATACGTCGAAGGAAGGGGAAGCACCCTCTTTCCACATGGCCTCGTACCTACTCAATGTTATCTGTGCGAGAAATATCTTCGTCGACATGAATTTAATATGGCACGTTGCAGAGCTTCTTGTTCATGTTTACTTCAACATATTATGGGAGAACGGGTACAAAAAATTCTACGCCTTTATTTGCGATGAATTCATCGCCCAAATTTATTTTATTGTATTTAAAAAGGAATGCCCAAGACTGTCCGCAGAAGCCAAGAAAAGGATAGCGAAGGTAGGCAACTGGTATCTTGACGAACACACAACCTATATCAGGGTGTTCGGGGCCACCAGATCACCGCATATACTCTCTGATCACGTCCTAGACCAACTCATTGTGGGAGAAATTTGATATCAGACTATCCCATGGGGCTATAACGCCACACTAGTCAAGGAAAAGAAGTGGGCTTTCATACCCTATGGCTTCCATGTGGGGTTTTATCTGGTAAAGGACATTACTCAAGATAAAAATTAAGGGTTGAGTTAGATTGAATTTAGGTTCCCGACATGTTGATTTCACAAGAAATATCCTAAGGGCCTAGTCTTCCAACACGATTCACAAGTTTCGTCCTGTTGGCCATACATGCACGACAAGTTTGAGGATGATATATTTACATAATGTGCTCAGGACTGGGAGGAGGTAGTACAGAGGAAATCCAATATGAGCATGACTAGGTTCAAGGCTATGAGCATGGATAAACATGTGGAGACAATAGATAAATTGGCTCAAGAGGCTCTCAAGGTTAGGGAAGAAATTAGAGTAGCAGAAACTATAGAGGCACAAAAGAGAGGATTTCTCTTACTAGAAGGAGCACATAGAATCATTGATCATTTACAGAATGATCCTAATCTCGTAGATATGATGAGGATCCCCATGGATGAACCAATCGCAAACAGAGGAGAGCCAAGTGGCTTGGAGCCAATACAAATCGAAGAAATCATTAGTCCAGAAAACCCTAGAGTTCCCTCACCACAGATCATATCACCAGGGACAATTCCAACCTAGCCTGAGGTATCAAGGACACCAGGTGGGACAGGTGCACCAAAATCCTTGTTTGACTTAATAACCATCTATGATGATGAGGAGAGTTCAGAGGTTTCCATGGTGACCCCAGTATCAATTATAGAGGAAAAGGAACCTGAGAAAGAATCTACCCCAAGTTCTGATGCTCCAATTCAAAACCTTCCGTAGAGCGACCATGAGGTTGAAAGTGTCTGAGAAACTGAGTTTCTCGACCTATCGGGGACCCCAATAGACAGCTCGAGGTATGAGCTAGGATCAGGTGGTCAAAAAGAGGAAGTAAAATAGTAAGAAATCGTCACCTCGACAACTGACTTCCAAGTAAGTACTGAACCTATCCCTGGTCCTTCAATTTTTTACAATACTCCACCAGACGATGAACAACAAATGAAGGTCAAGCCATCAGAACATATTTAAGAAGTATGGGAACCAATCTTAGAACATATACACACATCCGGGAGCTTGGGAAATACTTTAACCTGGAGAGAACAACATATCCTCTAACGTGTTGATGAGGTCGTCGGCATACAAGAGATCACCTATGACGGGAAGAGGAAAGCCATCATGAAGAGGACCATTAAGAAGAGAAGGCTCACATTAGATAGATCAATTATCATCACTACAGAGGAGAAGCTTCTCAGCACAAAACATGCCAAGACATCTGAGCTTATCGACACAGGGATGGCTATCATGGATGCCACATTGGATAGAGAAAGGAGATATGCAAAGGAGTTGGCCCCTACACTTAAGGAGTTGGAGCATCTGCGCCATTTAGAAAAATAATGTCAAGACTCCACGTAAGCCACAATGTTTTTGAGAAGTGAGTTTTGGGACACTTATGCAAAATTCACAAGTGAACGACACCTTTTCACCACAGGCATAGCCAAATTCCAAGAGGATACCCTTATGGTGCTAGAAAATTTCAAGGACGTGGAAAGGTGGTGTGAAAAAGATCACCAAGTGGTAGAAAGGATTGATTACATCAGCACAGTACAAAAGGGTTGAGATGTCGAAGAGCATGGTATTCAGGTACTAAGGGATAGAAGCATCAATCAGATCAAGAAAGAAGTTGAATACTGGATAACAATTGCCCAAGAACCCCATCGGGAGATTCAAGAGAAGTGGATCGAGTGCAAAAAGGGCTGGGAAAAGATTAATTAGGAGATGAAAGGCATCGGCCTCCCAAAATTTGGCTTGCCCGAAGACTTTCTCAACCTGCATGACATAGTCAAGCGACATGCAGAACAAGACTTGGGATGGACAACATAGATCACAAAGGTGGAAAGCATGGCACCAGGTCAAGTACAACAATCCATGGAGCACCCGATTAAGGTTAGTGCAGTTCTGCAATGGTTGAGTATTAAAATAATCAAATATAGAAAACCGATAGTATAAGGGAAAGAAATTCTTTCGGCCCTGATGGACCAACACAGGTTCTTGTATGCCAACACATGCAAGGAACTCTTTGTCAAGTTGTAGGAATATGAGAAGAGTCATCCACTTCAGTAAAACGATTAGATGATTCTCAGAGAACAGAGAGATTAAAGCGCCACGTGGTGATCTTTTGTTTTACTTAACTTTCATTTATAGTATCCCTTTTTAGTCATTTTTTCATTATAAATAAGAAGATTGACCTTTTAGCAAAGGTCGATGGTTTTGGGAAAATACCCTCATTTTTGGGAATTGTAAAGAACTATTTCTGAACTACCTTAATTGAGAAGTCCTATTTAGGACCTGAGACAAAATATTGTTTTTCATTGAAGGCATTATATGATTGGATTGAGGAGTAATTACTTCCAACTTTATTTTAGTAATTGATGTTGTAACAAGTAAGAGTTTATGAATCTATTGATAAGTTATCTATCTCAAAATTTTGTAGTTCTTGTTTTTTTCTTAATGATGGAAAGCAAAATCATTGTGTTAATGTGTGATTAATGATTAGAGCTAAGGGAACTATTTTTCTTGCCATCATATTATTACATGTGTATTTTATTTACGATAATTGTACCTCAGTCAATAATTGAAATACCAACAAGTTAATGTATTAGTACTAGCCTTGTAATGGGTGTGAATATCTTTGT
>ML824871.1:6556-22715 GCA_009831015.1 Picea engelmannii
TTTAATTTTTTAGCCAATTTTGTATAGTTTTGGCCCTTTTGTTGTGTTGTGGAACTAATCCTTGTGCCATGAATGACTGTTTTTCTGTGCTGACGATGCGGAGTTCTTGTCGCCCTGTGCGGACGAAATTTCAGTGATAACAATACCAAACCGAGCGATAATTTGATTGAATACGAAGAAGGAAGTAGTCTTCCCATCAGATTTCATGGTAGGCATGGCTTCGGCCCACTTAGTTAAGTAGTTGACGGCCAAAATAATATGTTGATGTCCCCTAGCCGAAGTTGGGTTACAATCTATGAAGTCTATGCCCCACTTGGTGAAGGGACCGACATTAATGACTGGGTGAAGAGGGGTTGGGTGAGAGTGCATTTTCCAAGTGAACACCTGGCAGGGGTGACACTTCTTAACCACTTCAATATAATCTTTAAAAATAGTAGGCCAGAAATAACCAGCTCGCAAGATTTTTTAGGTTGTCGCAAACCCATATAGGTGACCACCACAAGCCCCTTTGTGTCAGTCGTTTAGGACTGACTCGACCTCCTCATGATTTAATAAACGCTGCAAGATATCATCTATTCCTTGGTGATAAAAAGTGTCACTGACAATGGTATACTTATTAGCTTGGTATCTGATACGTTGTCGATCATCTCGTGAAATATGTTGAGCAAACTTCAAGGTTTGAAGATAGAGAACAATGTCTCCATACCAAGGTTAGACGACGAGACAAGGAAAATGTGTTTGTCCGCAAATGAATCAACATGGATAACATCCTCATCTAATCATGGGAAATCATATATTAACTCTGCGAAGACCAGTGATTTCTTAGACTTTGTCGAAGCGAAGTCGAGATCAAACTCTTGTAAAATGACAATCCATTTATTGTATTTCCCCCCTATGATACGCCTGGTAAGGACGTATTGAAATTAATTGACATCAACAACCACAGTAGTCTTGCAAAGCAATATATAGTGACATAGATGTTGGACTGCATGAACGACAACCAAATATAGTTTTTCAAAGTGAGAGTAATCAAGCTCAGGGCCGACTAAATTTTGACTAAGATAGTAGATGACATGCTCATGGAGCTCATCATCTTCCTGAACTAGAACCATACTAATCATCTCTTCAAATGCGGCAATATAAAGCAAGTAATCTCTACTATAATCAGGAGACTTCAACAGAGGGGTCGATACTAAGGCTTTCTTCAAAGCATCGAAAGACTCCTGGGCTCACTCATCCTAGATAAAAGGGGGTGTCTTTCTTCAAGAGGCGCATGAAACCCTTAGTGATATTGGCATAATTAACTATAAACTAACGCAGAAAGTTAGCTTTCCCTTGTAAACCCTGAAGTTGTCTAATCATGTGTGGGGGAGGAAATTGAAGTATTGCCTCAACCTTAAGAGGATCTACCATGATCCCAGTCTCGGAGAATAAAAATCCCAAAAGACGACCAGACTTAACGTAAAAGATGCATTTATGAGGGTTCAATCGGATTCTGTAGTAATGACATCTTTCGAAAACAAGCCGAAGGTGCATAATATGATCCACTCTCTTGCGAGAGTGAGCAGAGAGATCATCAAGGTAGGCTTCGACTATGTGCTTAAGATCGTGAAAAGAAAAATTTATGGCGCGTTGGAAGGTTGCTCCGGCGTTTTTAAGGCCGAAAGGCATTTTCCGGTATGCAAAAGTACCCCAAGGACATATAAATGTCGTCTTGTGTTGGTCCTCAGGTTTGATTTGGATTTGGTTATACCCTAAAAATCCGTCCATAAAAGAAAATATCTCGCTTCCCGCACACTCATCGAGAATCTGATCAATTAAAGGTGTGGGGAAGTTATCTTTAGGACAAGCCTTGTTCAGGTAACGAAAATACATACATACATGGATGGTTCCTTGTTTTTTATTCACACGAACGAGGTTGGATACCCATTCGGTCAAAGGAACCAAGTAGATGAAGCCAGCATTAAGTAGCTTCTCCACCTCTACCTTAATAGCAGGTGTCTTCCTAGGATTCACAGCTCTAAGACGTTGTCGAACAGGTTTAGCATCCGGGTAAGTTTTAATCTCATGTTCGACAATATTAGGGTCGATCCATGGCATCTCTTCATATGACCAAGAAAATACATCTCGAAATTCTTTAAAGAGATTGGTGTAGGTCAAAATTTCTTCTAGCGAACAATCTACACCAATATTTACGTTTTCAATCTTGCCAGGGGTACGAGAGATATTGATCGAGACAGTAGGAGAAATACTCGCCATATTTCCTTTGGAATAAATGTCGTGCATATCAAGTGGAACTATGGTGTGACCAATTATCTCACTCAAAGTAGATCGAAAATCATCTTGCTCGATTCTTTCAAGATTTGGGAGAAAATAAGATCGATGATGCATATCATGCCAAGGTCTCTCGAAACCATTCATGGCTTCGTCTGAAGGCAAAGTCTCATCTAGGAAATCATGTGAACAAGACAATGAGGTGGCCCATATAGGCCTAAGAACATGATCATCCTCGTTCGTTGACGAGGTAGCAGGATCGGGATCGACGAAAGAGTCAAGAACAACTTGATACACAATCTCTGTTGCCGATAGTGGCATGGCCATGCCAGCATGCGACTGACCTTCACACGACAAATTTGGGGAAGGTAGGGTCCATCGATCACTAAAACAGGAAGTGTGGAAAGTAATGGAACTCTTTGTCGAAACATGCCTACTAGACATGGCATAAACGTGGTGGATCGGTGCTAAGAAGTCGAAAGTACCCATAAGGGAAGAATACATTCCAACACCAATATTCTCAGTTGTCGACTGAGAATTGTCGATCATAGGGATCGATGGTCCAACAGATGCATTAGGACTAGAGTACTCAAAGGACAATTGGTTGAGCGTCATGATCTTCCCTTGATGAGGAAAACAAAGCGTACGAAATACGGGTGATACGACAACGACCATAGCATAGGTCCAATTGTGACCTAGTAATAGGTTATAATCAAGAGGTGGATCAACTACCTCTACCTCCACCTCTACCGTCTTCCCACCTAACTGGACCATAAAGGCAGGGAGAATATCGTGAGGGTGAAAGGAATGACCGTCAAATGCAATCAACATATTCGACGACTTGGAAAGGGTCAGAGAACCAAGAGCTTTCCAACAGACCAGGTACATCATGCAGGTGGAAGCGCCTTCATCAACAACTACACGTTTGATGGTATACTTGGAATACTCCACATGGATTTGGAAATCCACATGGTAAGGTAATCGAGGCTTCACATCCGTGACATCAAAATTAATAACTTTTGAGCTACTAGGTTCTAGAGCTCCTAAGGTAGAGAGTAAGGCATTCCTCTGTGAAGGACACATTTGGAGTACCTCCAAATCTGACATCGCATAAGGGGTTTGGCCCAGGGCTTCAACAATAGAGTAGTTATGGGGGGCTCTAGCATTAGGATTGTGGGTAGAGCGCTTAAGTACTCCTTTTGAAATACAAGATGGTGGCTCTGGTTTCTCAATCTGTAAGTTCGTCTCTAGAGGAGGAGGGGGAGATTCTATACTAGAGTTAGCTTGCGAAGAGCTATAATCTCTAGATCGAGTGGTTACATCAATTTTTGCATCGACCATGTTGATACATACATGGTCGTCATCTTGTGACGATGGGTTTTGACTCCCACCGGCCGCATTTCCGACGTTCGAAGAGCTCGAGGCTAAGTGTTGGTTATGTGGGAATGGATTTGTCAGCACAACGGATGGTAGATTCAAAAGCCTCGTAGCCTCCGTGAGTTTGGGACATAAATGTGTAATATGGTCATCAGTATAAAGTTTACAAGGAAACTTCACCTTACGTTTCTCTTTCTTGCCCTCTCCAGCATTATCATTCTACTTCCCATTATTATCTTTGTGCTTGGGTTTATTACCATTTTTCCCACCCTTACAATTATTTCGACCTTTCCTTTTATTCCCTCCCAATTGTTGGTCACCGAGTGGGTTTTTCGATGATTGCACAGAATGTACATCCACCGAATTAGTGGGGTTGGAAGGCATAGACGAAGATGGTCCTCCAGCAAACTGGTTTCGAGACAAAGTCTTCAAGTGGCTCATCATCGAGTCTGAGGACTTTACATTGTCGGATCCTACAATTCCATCGGCATGAGGTCTGGGTGTTTTCCTAGGGTCATAATTTGACCGTGGTGCTTCTAGAAGAAGGTGATATAACATCCCAGATTGAGCATATATCAAATCTAGCTGGTGGGCTCTAAATATAGCTTCTTCCTCATTGGAGACCCCGAAAGTAGCAATGTCCTTTGAGATAGGAGGGTGAAAATCCTTTAGGAACCATTCTAGGAGAAAGGCTGGGGGTATAGGAGTCTTAATCAACCGCCTTCGTCTACGCCACTCCTGGATGTGATCTGAGATATGAGTGGGGGTGTCCTGGCATAAAGTCAACAAAATTTCGAGGCCAGCATCATAACAAATGGGCAATTGAAAGTAGTTGAGAAAGGCCATCACCAACTGATTAAATGACCCATATGTCCCCCTAGGTAGCTCAATATACCATTGAGCAGCAACTCCAATGAGAGTGTGTTGAAACAATCGTAATCTAATAGAATCATGGCTAAGGGAATTCGATGAGCACCAAAGGTGAAAGGTAGTGACGTGATCACCAGGGTCCTCTCCATTCTTACCTTCAAACTTTGGGATGTCTGAAGGAATCTTGGTGGGGACGGGGTGCCATGTGGGATCATGACTCACCGATTCATTCATTAACTTAGCCAAATCTGGAAGATTAAGCGTGGCCAAAAAAGGGAGACATGGTTGCGACATCTGGCCCCATCCTCCTGTGAAATATTGTGTTGGGAACTGCATTCCACCCAAGATTTTGGTAAGAATCAAAGCCCTGTCCGGAATTATAAGGCCCTCCTCCTGGTTGATTCGTATAATGTGGGTTGGGCATCATTCTAGCAGGAATGTTCTGATGAGGGTTATAAAATTTCCCCCAGTTGGATTAGATCCGGGCTGGGGGTTATAAAAAGTGCCCCCAACCAGATTGGATCCGTGTTGGGGATTGCCCAAAGTGTAAGACTAACCTCCTCCGGGTGGGAACTCGGAGGATTTAATTGGATTTGTCATGCCAAAAGTATTGGTCGGAATCGACATCAAGGAGGTAGAGATGTAGGATGAAACTTGTCCGCCAGGTTGGTTGTTCCATCCAGCCGTAAAAGGATTAGAACCGTAGTTAAGATCAGAGACACTTCCTATATTAGGGTTCATCTGAGGGATATGAGAAACCACCAAACGGAAATGGAGTGTAAGGAGGTGTAGTGCCCCCAAGTCCAATGCTATAGTTATGGCCAGCAACTGGTATGGCAGTTGAAAACTGTGAAGTGAAGTTAGGCATACTATAAGAAAATGGACTAGAATCCATAGGGATGGACTGAACATTGTAACCCGACGAATGACCAAGACCCCCAAAAGGGTTCAAGGAAAGAGAGGAAGCATTAACTACAGGCTGAGCCATAGTAATGGTATATGTCTCCGGCATTGCAACCATAGTGGTTGCAAGAGTCAAACATGTGCCATTAACTATAGTGGGTATGGGAGTCAAAGAACTCCCAGTGTTCTGGAGTCTAGATTTAGTACTCATTCTTGTGGAACCACAAGTATGAAAAGTGGATGTGTGTGTACCACGCCTAATAACTCTATGCCTTTTAGAAGGCAAGAACTCGAAATCTTGTGGTAACTGTAACAACCGATGGGACCGACGGGGATTCTGGTCTGACTCCATGACGACTTATGACTCTACAAAATAAGAATATCCTAAGGCCAACTAGTAGTCAAAGAGCATACCAAAAATTCAAACAACCAATATCCATGCAAATGGGCTAAAGTGGTTGAGTGGCCTCCCTCACTAAAGAAGGTATGTCTCGTCCAAGAGGGACCTCATACTCCCCACTAAAGTTTGGAGGTAACAAAATCAGTTATAAGGGCCCTCGTGGGCTTAAAAACCAGTCGGTCAGATCCCCCCGGAGAGGTAATCCTCCATAAAGGTTGTATGTTGTCTGACCCCTATCTAACCCAGTATACAAGCAGAATAACCCCTGCAAGTAACCTATGAGATACCTAAGTAAAGAAACTAATAAACCACTATATAACGATGCACAGGCGAGCAGTCATAAGTCTGGATTACCGTATGGGCAGGGTAGCAAATCCTAAAACCTTGAAAGCACCACCTCTCACAGAGATATGGGTACTAGCAAGATCCCCAAATATGAATAAATCTATAGATATATCTCTAACGCTAGGCGCATATTCGAGGGTTATCCCTTCAACTAACTTTGCGTGACCTCGTGATTAACTCTCGTGTGATCGGAGCCTCCTGATCTTACCAATTATACAATGGACTTATCATCTCCCTGTCTCAGACACATATGTTGATTTAATTGCCTTGGAGAAGTTTACTCACAAAATCCTATCCCAAGGCACTAAATCCTAGACTAGTTTGTGCACCCTAAAAATAAAATCATGACTAATCAATTTTAGTTTAAAGCGTAAATTTTATTGGTCATGATTACTCAAAAAAGTATGGAAGTGAAACTCATGATATTACGACTCTGCAAGAAAATGAATATGATTATAATGCAAAGTCTAATCTTGACTTTTCAATGAATGATATGTGTATAAAACAGTGCAATTTCAATTTCAACTCTGCAATTCAGAAGAAAAATGCAATCTTTCACTAAATGCACTAAGCTAATGATAAAGATTCAAAAGACAAAAATGCCAAGAAATGCAAAATGCCTATTTTTTTTTGTATTTTCAATATAGTAAAAAGAAAATGCATGGAATGATAAGCAACCTGATATATAAATTATACTGTGTATCAACGAAATAACTCAAGCAGAATACCAAGCAGCCAAGAAACAACCCAGAGTTCAAGGACAAATAAAAAATGGAAAATGATGAGAAATACTATGCCCAAAAATTCAACTCCAAACAGGTTTCCTGTCAACCCAGAGAAGCTCAACATGCACTACAGAGACCTAAGAAGGCTCAACAATCATCAAATCCCACCCAACAATCACAAAACCAAGCGAACATGTAAGGAAAAGTGGTATACGTGATTGTTCATGCAAACAATGTGTATATACGTAGCTTGTAGAGAGACATCATGCATGTATATGCGACTGTCAAGGCAAAAGGCTCGTGCAGGCTTGAAAACAAGGCCAGGCAAGTGCAAAAGGCTGAAAACTCAGACCCAGAGTGAACAGAATCTGTCAAGCAGTGATATGACAAGAACCACAAAGGAAAAAGAGAAATGCAAGGAGAAAAAGTACTTCAACCCTTGGAAAGAAGATCTCTCCCCAGTGGAGTTGCCAATTCTGTTATGAGGGAAAAACTCTCTATGGCCAGGGTAAACCACAACAGACAGGTATGACTACATAAATCTACTCAATTCCAACATATACTATATAAACAAATGTGCAAGCGAGATAAGAAAGAAGCCTACGTCATTCCAACGTTTGATGATGTTCCACAGTTGAGCACTTTGACTCAAAGCTTTGTACCTGCAACAAGTCCTCAACAAACAAGCAGAGCAAGTATATAGTGATAATATAATAGGGTTAGCACATTAGATAGCGTAATCCATTGATAAACATTACAAATATGCCCATGGATAATAATCATATATTTGCACGATACTAATTGGACGGGAAAGGAGTATTTTTATTAATAAACGATTAGCAGAAATGAAAACATTACAGACTTTCGTGTCGGCACAGTTCGAAACCAAGAAACCAAGTTCCTTCCAACTGGGCCTCCACCACTTCAATCCTCCACCAAAGGCAAGCTCATAGGAAAGAGACAATGAGGTTCTCTCAACAATAGGGAAAGAGCTTGGGGGTTGAACACTGTGTTCAGAATTGAGGGACAAAGGAATGCAGACTCAATATGAAGTAATTTATCTAAAGTAACTTTGCTCTCAAATTTGAATGCTTTCTCTTATTTTCCATAGCTCGTTATTGTGTTCTTATAACCTTCAAAATGCAACTGAAGGGTCGAGTCAGAACATTTTCAGTATGTGGAAGGCCAAGGATTAGAGATCTCCTTTCATGACATGGAAACCCGAATTCATTTTTGTATTTTCTAGCACAAATCCTGATGTACACAGGTTGCAGTGGAGAAGCCTGCATATACGCATGTTGTATAGCAGATAGGGTGCGTATATGTGGAAAAATATGTCTTTTTAGCTCTGGATTCATCAAAAAGTTATAACAAGTATGCATAGGGAAATGGAAAAAGGCCCTCTTTGCAAGATAGCAATGGTGAGGCAAATCTTGCTATAACAAAAAGGCTTGATATATACATTGATATCTTTAACTTGGTACTTACCTAATTGTTTGAAATTACACATAATTACTATAAGCATGATATGTATATATAAGTAAATAAATAAACAAAATATATTATGGAAAAAACGAAACAAATGAAAATGTTACATTCAAAAAAATTAATGTAAACAAATACCTGAAACAATCATTGTCAACATTATGTGCTCCCCCTTTATTGACATCCAAGGAGGAATGTTATTGTTGATAACAAAAATAGGCCACACTGAGTAAATAGATATAAGCTCTCTGAATGGATTAACACCGTCAACTGCCAATGAAAGCCTAACATTATGAGATTCATCTTTGAAATATGCCCATTTTTCCTCAATTTCCCTAAATGCATAACTATCGGCAGGCATTCGAAGAAAACCATCTCCACTTCTGTTACATGCATGGTAATCCATAAATTGTGTTATGCTTTCACACCTGAACAATCGTTGCAAACGTGGAATTATGGGAATATGACAAAGAACATTTTGAGGCACCCTTTTTGTTACTTTATCGGTTCGATATCTACTGATAAGACATTGTGGGCATTCTATTTTTGAAGCATGTTGTCCATAATATATAATATTATCATTAGGACTTGCATCTATAGTTTGATAATCCATTCCAATGTCTTTCATAATGGCATGCAAATATCGATATGTGCAAGGTAAAATATTTGACGATGGTAACAAAAATTCACCTAATAATCTACAACATAACAAATAATTAGCTAATGTAAAGAATATTAATCGTAAAAATTGCATTCTTATTTTACACATTAATTAACACTAGAAAAAAATAGAAAAAATCAACATTTATGTATATGAGATGAAACATATTACATACCTTAGGATCTATGTCATACAAGTGTTCGACAAATTATTCATAACCTTTAAGTTCACTAGCAACAATGTAGCAGAGAAGATTTTCTCTTGAGTCTTCATAAAGTCGTTTATTGTCTTTTCTAATAGAGGTTCATCATAAATACCATCAATGTCCCCATCCTCATCCAGTTGAGCAAAAAAATCTTGGATCATTTGATTTGTCCCATCATCTTCTTCCATGGGATCATTAACTTGATTTGTCCCATCATCTTCTTCCATGAGATCCTCATTTTCTTGATCATGTTCCTCAACTTGTACAACATCATTTATACTACTACTTGGTGCAATATTTTGCAGAAAGTTAGAGGGAAACTCTAACTTTATAATTACAAACAATCATGCAAAATTAGTGTGTATAACAAATATTCAAACAATATATATACACATATATAATTCTATATAAAATCGACAATATAAAAATAGATAATGAATATATAGCTAATTACCATGGGATGATATTCATTCAATCCCCCATCAATGTGCCCATATTTCCTACAATTTTTTTTTAATGTTGCTATTAAAATTCTTACGGGATGTGTAGTGCAAAATATTTTTCAATGACAATAACATCTACCATCACCCTTTTCACCCTCTTTACTTTTTTTCCCACCTCTAATATTCTGTGACATTCTTCCGCACAAAAATACCCTTTCTGAACCGTCGTTGTTATAGCAAGATTGTCGCAACATCTCTAATTTGAAAAATATTTATAGATGTTTTTTTCGTCACAAGAGTGACGAACGTTGACCAAGTCAATGTTGATTTTTTCAAACAATGTAATAGTCAATGTTGACTTTGTCAAATAGTGTAACAGTTAATGGTTATCATTGCGCTTGCAACAATAACCAAAGGTCGTCACAAGAGCGACAAGAGTCCACTATCTTCATGTTCGTTGCTCTTGAGACGTAGATCTAGTTTCATCGCAAGAGTGACGAACACGGGTTGGATTTATTAAAAAAAAATGAAAAATTCAACTCTTTATCTTCAATTTTGTGACGAAAGGGTACTTTTGTGACAAGTAGTCATCGCAAATTTTTCAATATGTAGTAGTGGTTTTATGAGCCCAAAGAAGGTAAAATCAGTGGTTTTTCACGTTTAGAGAGTCTGAAAAGAACTTAAAGACGACTCCATGGATGAATTTTTCGTAAAGTTAGTTTCCCAAGCCCGAAAAAAGTGTAAGACAATACAGGGGAGAACTCTTCTAATCATGCTTGATTAAACTAGTCATTTTCCGTAATTAGTCTCGTGAGGCTAAAAAAGAGATAAACTATCACTTGAAATACACCCTTTCAAACCTTTTAACGAGTGTGAAAGGAAGCAAGCTCACTCGACAATCTTTTCATGCTTATGGAGTCTGAAAAGAGCTTAAAGGAGACTCCAAAGAGTTCATTTTTCGTAAAGCTTTTACAAGTCCAAAAGAGAGATAAAAGTATACTCAATAACATATTCTCATGTTTTAACGAGCATGAGAAAGAACAAATATTAAGCTTGTTCTATAAAATATTACTACATTGCAATGGGACCGACCCGCAAGTGAGGATCACTCCTGGCAGTGTCTCTCTCTAGAGGTATTTTTCCCCCAGCTTGCATGAAATAAGCTAGTGGCTTCGCTCCAGCATGATGTCTAGAGGCTGGAGACTTGCCCCCAAGCATCGTTTCCTCCCTCCTGCGACTCTTCTTCTTTCCTCATTTAGATATCTGGTTACTAATAGGAACATTTTTACTAGGCGGAGGAAAAGAAGGTTCAAGTACTCGATCCACAGTGACACTTGATTCAAATGGAGGGGGGTTTGTTTCATTTTTTAATGCGCTTGACACAGGAATAGAACTATGATCATCAAGACTAGGTACTACCAAAGAATCAGATAATTCTAAGGATTGTCGCACCTGAGTTGAAATCATATTTAATGTGGCAGCCTGTGAGGTGGGAGGAGTAGGAAAAGGAAAAAACCCCATGAGCGAGGAATCCTTAAGGATACCTACTCCTACACTCTCAAGACTAGATTGTCCTAGAAAAGGGACATTATTCATTGTAGCATTGTGGAGATTTGGAGTTATATAGTCAAGTTGGTCAACAGTGATAATATTTCCTCGATGGGGAAATTGTAAGATACAAAACACTGAAGATGTGATGGTCGTCATCACATAGAACCAACCACTTTTATATCGATCGAAACAATTTCACCCTTCAATGTCACATCAAAAGATTGCAAGAGTCCTTGAGGTTGGAAACCACGTTCATCAAATGCTTTCAAGGTGGTAGGAGATGGGGTAAGTTTAGGAGAACTAAGGGATCTCCAACAAGGCAAAGACACGACACAGGTGGAGGATCCCTCATCTAAAACAATTCGATGGATATTCTTTCCACCAACCAAAATTTGAATTTGGAACACTATGTGGTGGGAGAGCCTCTCCTTAAATTAATCCATATTAAACGTAATCAGGTTCGACTCCTCCGGATCCATAGATCCAATAGATGACAATGAGGTTCTATGTTGACTTGGAGAGTGTTATCACTCCAGGGAACTCTCCTAGGCTGTAAGTCAGAGATGCCTGGTAACTTAATCTTTTTGGAAACTAGTTTTTCAATAATTGATGTGGGTTTGGATCAAGATGAATATCTAAGGGCTGGACTGTGTCTTTAAGACTGTCTAGTAATATCAAATATTACGAGGCCTTCTAAGAATGTAATCAGACAAGGATTAATCAAATAGGACAGAAGATAGTTTCTTGAACTAGATTATACTCATATAAAACAATAAGCACAATGGGTTTAGAAACTAAGGCAATAACTTATGATCTTTAACTTAATCAATCAAGTAGTGAGATGAAAGTCACATGTAAATCGAATAAGCATCAATAAAGAAATCATTCACTCATAAGATATCATACAATAGAAGAAAGGTCTGAAAACATAGATGAAGGAAGCTTGCAATCTTTCATATATTAATAATAAGTCTCATTAATAGTAGCAGCATATAGAAACCAAAATCGAACCCTGTGTTCATCTTAAGTTTTCAGCTTTATAGCCTTTACAACAGAGTATCTAGATCCTGAATTAATGGATCAGATATGCCTAAAATAGAAAGTCAAAACTAACTTGCAAAAGATAAGGAATGATCCTCAAAATGAGGTCAATCCAACATTTCATGGTCTTCATATCTTGTAGAGTCCTTGTGCAATGCAGAATAGCCTTCCAAGGCTGATTGAAGACTCTTCCAAGAGATAAAATTCGAATTTGTTGAGGTGTGAAAAAAAACCCTGATTTTTTGTTTGAAAAAGGTATCAAAACTGATTGAAACACCTCTTCTTTCCCTTATCCATAAAAAATAGCTATTGGATCTGACTTTATAATTCAACAAATTTCCATTTGAAGAGGTTTCAAACCATTCCAACTCAAACAATCCCGATCTGGGCAAAAAAATAGCTTTTTGCCCTGTTCTGTGCAGAAATTTTCTGGAAATGTGTTGCTTAAATATTCACCCATATATCTCTAATAAAAACATATTTTTTAAAAATGAGAGAGGTTTTTGTATATAGGTTTGTTTTTAGAAAAAACCTCTCTCATTTATTCGATATTCGTTTTCATTTGCCCGGGATCCGCATTTAAAAAACATGTGTCAAACAGGGAAATCTCAGATCCGAAAATTAGGGATCAGATATGGATTCGATTCTCCCAATATGTGACACCTGTAGGAAAAATGAGAGAGTTTATTGTTCTATGGCATGTTAGGAACAAAAACCTCCTCCAGTTTCTCAAAATGATTCTCTAGACGCTCAGAATCATTATTTTAAAATGATGACTCAACCTAGTAAAAACACAGAATTTATGTGCTTTCGGTAGCTAAAATAGCCCCGAGTTTCGCGTTTTAGCTTCCGAAAGCTAGGATTTCGGTAGCTTAGAAACCCTTTTGAAAAAGGCATTAGCTACCGAAACCTGAGTTTTGATTTTTTTCAAGGAAAGAACAAATCAAATGCTTTTCAAACTTTAATTACAAGCTGGAACTTATTAAAATGAGCCCTAAAAAAATTAGTAGAGTTTTTTCTAATGACTCTCTATCTCCTCCTCAAATAAATTTGACCAATTTATTTGAGGAGATAACATCTGGCTCTTATTGGGGATGAAAGCCTCCCTATGAGGTTTCAAGGACCGCAGATCTGATGCCTTTCCTGGAAAAATAAAATCCGTAACTTCATCTTCAGCATTCCATTGGGCATGGAGTCAGCATTTCATTGGGCATGGAGTCAACATTCCATTGGCCATGGAGTCAACCATTCACCTTTTCCTAAAAATCTTTCATGACTTGTATAGATGATCTCTATATATCTTCAAGGTTGTCTTTATTCTCACACAGTAACTTCTACATCTGCTGCAAAATGGAGAAAAGAAATGCTTGAGCAGTGAGCTTATTTCCTACCCTACTCTACTCTAACCAGTTCTGCAATTGGTTAAGTGAACGCTGATTTCCATAACAACCATCCAAGCAATTTTAATACTGAAATAATTTCATCGTTATCACTGATCAACAAATGAAGTTTGAAATGCAACAATAGTGATAAGAACTCATTCATGAAACCATACTTACCCATAAACAATGGCAAGCTAAGGAAATCTGAAATCTTTCGGTTCTCTGAAAAGTATGAATCCATGAAGGCTGCCACTGGATCCTTGAAAAGAAGATAAAAAATATGATGCTCCTCTATGGCAGACACTTGCTCGGCCATGACTATTTCTCTAAAAGAAGACAGATCATCTTCTGGTTCTCTTGAGACTAACTCGTAATCATCAAAAACTACAATTTCCTCATCAGAATAATGCTCACAAGAGGATAACAAAATAGGATTTTCATCACATGAAGAAAGATCAGCTAAGAACATGTAATCGCTTATGCAATCCTCAATCTTCATAGGCTCTTCTTGATTTACAAATTGATCGTAAACTTCACAAGCATACCCATCTCTGGAGGACTCAGCAAATATTGAAAAGCTCTGACCTGAATCTGAAATGAACCCATATGCTCGTTGTTGTTCCAAAACTGTTTCAAGCCCATTACTCTCCTGCTCAGAATCTGAAGTATACTGACATTCTACTTTCTCATATGCTTGTAGATTTTCAAAGAATTATTGACCTCGGATCCTTCTGGAAACATGAATGTTCTCCTCTACCTCTTGAGCATCTTCAAACAACTGGGTTAAGGATGGAGACTTCCGTTCTAACAGAAGAAGGGAAAGTTTTGAATGAAGACCCATAATATAATGTATGATGGCAAATGTCTCTGTAGGCTGGATCTCCAAAGGCATGTCATGGTAAACATGGTAAAACCTTCTATTGAAAACAGGCAAGGCTTCATCATGCTCTCGTTTCAAAGCATAGAAATCAACAAGGTGAGAATCTAAAGATTTGTATTCACCCCAATATTTCAGAAAAGCATTAGAGAACTCAATCCAGGAGCAAATAGAATCAGCTTTCAGACCCTTAAACCATGTAGCAGCATCTTTGATCAGAGACTTTGAAAAAAATCTCATGATCACATCTTCATGAGTGATTTGAAAATGATCAACAAAATCCAAAAAGGAGTCCATGTGTCTCTCAATTGAAGCTTGATTCTCTCTGAAAAACTAAGGGAGATATTCATAACAGTCATCAGGATAAGGATGAAGAAGATGGGGTAGTTGTAAAGGTTTGAACATCTTCATACGGATCTTAATTTGAAAGCCTGTGGGTTGATCATGAGAGATGGTAAGTTGTTGACAAGGTTCAGAAATTATGGCAAGAGGGGCTGAGATCTGGATAGGTTTTGAAACAAGTTCAACCTCCTCAAGGTTACATGAATGCTCGGATTCAGAGGGAATTTGAATGCATAACTCGTCGTTAGGAATAGGCTGAGGTAAAGATATATAATTTACATCAACGACACAAGGAGGATGCAAATCTACCTCCTCCAAAGATGGGTATACGAAGGTGGGTTGATGATCATCAGAATAAACAAAAAAGAAGATAGTCCTCTTTACATGTGAAGGGAAAAGAATGAAAGAGTTGATAAAGAACAACAACAATTCATGAAGAAGAATCATAAACTGATACCTGGATTTGAAATTCAACTCCTTCATCTTCTGACAACCAGATCCTTCCCAGTGAAGTCTTTAATCGTGGAGTCGCCAGATAGAAAATTACAACCTAGTAAATGTCAAGGCTTTGTCTATCATCAAATTTGGATCTATATTGTGTCCCAAGGAAGCTAAGCTTCAATCTCCTCTCCCCGACAACGACGCCAATTTGTTATCACTCCAGGGAACTCTCCTAGGCTGTAAGTCAGAGGTGCCTGGTAACTTAATCTTTTTGGAAACTATTTTTTCAATAATTGATGTGGGTTTGGATCAAGATGAATATCTAAGGGCTGGACTGTGTCTTTAAGACTGTCTAGTAATATCAAATATTACGAGGCCTTCTAAGAATGTAATCAGACAAGGATTAATCAAATAGGACAAAAGATAGTTGCTTGAACCAAATTATACTCATATAAAACAATAAGCACAATGGGTTTAGAAACTAAGGCAATAACTTATGATCTTTAACTGATCCAGGTGGTATCGGTGGCCACCCACCTTTTCCAAATGGCTCAAAACAGTTTTCTGGCCATTTTGGCAATTTACTATTTTTAGCAGGTTTTAACTTCCAGGGCCATTTTAAGGGTCCAAATGAAGGTTTTTCGAGATCAAGGTTCTCAATGATAGTCGAAGGAATAATTGAGCCCCCAAAATTAATCTCCTTGACAATACCTTTCCAACGAGCTATCACATGCCTAAAACAGAGATCGTATGCAAAAGTTACGACCCCGGGAAGTTGATGTACTCACTTACCCAAACAGGGCCCACATGACTTTTGGCGCTTCATCTCCTAGGGTT